>JAXQQM020075726.1:0-12870 GCA_034641835.2 Pinus albicaulis
GCACCCACGACTCTTCCACCTGCCTTCCAATATGAATTAGTGACCTTAGATTCCTTTCCTAGGGACTACATAGGTGACTGCAGAGGGGAATACCCGTGGTACCTGATACATACATTATATCATTTTCATAGTACTTTTGGAGGGTGCCCTTGCAGAGCTCTGGTACGTGCACTAGGAAATGTTATTGTCTGGAGGCCAACATAATTGTTTCCAATACATTTGTTCATATTCTTGGCCCCCATCATCACAAACTACCTTTAGAAGGCCCTTTTATCTACTTTCTTGTATTTTTGTGTATGGTCCTAATCACTGAGAGTGGAAATACTTGGGAGTTTCTTTCTTGTATTTATCTTTAGGACTTTATAAGTGGAGTGATATTTGATCCTTGTATTTAGTTTTCTTTAGTTGTATTTTTTTCTTGTCACTTTCAACCTTTTCTTCTGAGTGATTAACGAACCACTCTATTGGTATTAAAAGGATCTTGATCTTTATTTTGAAATTGGGGAGTTTCCTCCTTAAGGGAAAAGTTTTTATTGTGCATATGCCTTCCATGAAAAGTCATTTGAACTCACGAAAGGATCTACATATAAGTTGTCTATGGCCAATACTCCTTTGGATGGCAACCAAGGAACCCCTCAAAAGGGGAACCTTGTGATTTTTTATTTCTTTTGAAATGTTGGTACCCCCTTGATGACGACTTTGATTATTCATGGATTAAATTTTGGACAACCCTTTTAGTTGTGTTACAATCTGAATAATCTAAATGTTCTTGAAGCTTCTAAAATGAATGCTTTATTTCAATATCATAAAATGGGTGTTAGTTATTCATCCTCTTCACCAAATAAATCTTTAATTCCTCTTTCTAATCTATCTTTCAATAAAAAATATAAAAATAAGGCAAAGAGGATGAATAAGAATAAGAAGAGTTATCTCCATGAATCATCATCAACCACTGCTAGTCATGTTAGAGATGAGCCTTCAACCACTAAAAATGATGTCAGGGGCATAATTCTAGCCACTGTAAGTCATACTAGAAGTGGTCTACCTACCTCTATCTATCATGTTGATGATGAATCACATGATTCTGTGAGTTAGGTTGGTGGAATAAGTCCTATATCTCATTGGAAAGAGTCACCAACCTCTTGAAGTCATGTTGGGGACCCCCCACCAACCTTTTCAAGTCATGTTGGAGACCGTGCACCAATATTTGCAATTCATGCTAGAAATATTCCACCATCCATTGATAATCATGCTGGGGGCATTGATATTGATCATAAAATTAGGCATCAAATATTTAAACCTAATTTCCCTTGTAATATTTGTAAGGGATATCATCTTACTCATTTTTTCCCTGATATTTTAGTGGTACAAATATTCTAGTATGAGTATATATGTTATTATACTACCAAGAATATTATGGTTTCTCAAAAATATACTCAACCATTGGTTCATGAAGTGGTTGAGCGAGTGCAATCTCTTGCCGATGCCACTCCTCTTTTGGGGGGTAAATTTTCTAACGATAAAGTCTTCTTGATTTCTAGTTCAGAGTCTTTTGGTCTAGGGGGCATGTTAATCTATTCAAGTGCACCCCCTCCAAATACTAGGAGTTTTTCCTTTGAATGTGATAGTCTTTTTGAGCCTCGTCCTCCTTTTTTTGCACCTTTCCAAATAAGGGTTAGAGTTAATTCCACAAATGTCTATCGATGTGAGGTGGATGAAGGATCCTCTGCAAGTATTATATCCTCCTCAACTTGGTAAGCTTTCAATTCTCCAAATTTGTTGGAAATTGATAGTCAATTTATATCTTATGATAGAAGACTTGATGAATCTATGGGTGTTCTTCCTTAATTTTCTATCACTTTAGGTGGGAACATTTTCTTAATTTATATGATGGTGGTTTATCACTCTTTGGAATTTAATATGCTACTTGGACGCGATTATTCATATGTTATGAATGTTGTGGTGTCTTCAGTCTTTCGAGTGATGTATTTCCCTCATAATGGAAGTATTGTCACTATTGATAAACTTGCATCTGATAATCACCATCCTAATTTTAACTTAGCTCAAAATACCGCTTGGAATTTTCCAACTGTTCAAGTTGAATCTGCCCTACCATGGGTGAACTATGTGGCATTATATCCTCCATCCTCAATTGATTCTCAGAAATATCCTTTGAGCCATTATTTCATTTCTCTAGATTTTATCTCAATAGTTGATCAAGTGATTTCTCCTTCGGGTGTATGGGACCTCTTGATTCCCTCTTTTGATCCTTCTAGTTCCCATGACTTATTGGATGTTGAGTTTCCTTCACAAAAGGAAATTTTTGAAGCCATGAGTTTTAGCTACACAATGAGTCCTTGGTGAGAGTCTCACGAGGGGATTTTCTTGAAGAACTATTGTGTGTAAGTCATAAGGTTGTGTGGTTCCTTGTACCATATTATATATATAAGGTGTGCATTTTCAAGTTTTGTATTCAGTAAACACACACCTTTTCTGAAGCTTGTATATGGGATTTATTAACTTCTTGCCTAGTGTTCATAATTACATCTATAGAACTTTGAATACTTTTCCATTGGGTATTTTTATGGTTGATCCACTCTGACGAGTATTGGTTCTTGAAACTTCCATATAGGTTAGGTTCTTCACCTAAATTTTTCATTATCAGTTTCCTTTTCCAGTTTGGTCTTAGGTTTGACCCCGCCAAGTTATGACACGAAAATTTCTTGCTGCTTCAAAGTATCATAACTTATGTGGTAGGATCCTACCTTATCATGGGTGCCCTAGATAGTGCCTTGTTCTAACATGGAACCCATGCTGAACTTTTTTTCTTAGGCTTAGGATTCCTCTTTATTCCTGCCACAACTTTGCGATGAAGCCCCATTCCTCTTCTTCTTCGTTATCTTTCTCGCTATATAGAGACTTCAAAATTTTAAGCTGTACTATTTCATTGCATACTGACTACTTGTACCCTTTTAGACTTAAGCTACCTTCATTTTGACTTATGTGTAATCCACCTTTTGATCATGAATTTCTGCAAGTTCAAACCATGAAATCATTTAGCCTCTACGACTTGACACCTTTCAGTTGTGGAAAGATCATTTCTTTGCGTGCCAATGACCATTTTCACCACCTTTCATTTAGTATAGGAACATTCCAATCCGAGGAACTAGAGGATATGTATTTATGAATTCATTATTTTCATTGTACTATAGTAATTATTTTATTCTTTCTCGGACTTTAAACATGAAAAAGACGAAAAAATTATATATTCCAAAAAGAGCAGGAATGCGACATTTACTTCCATATTTGATGGCAACAAGAATCATTTGTGTCGCCATTTACAAAAGCACTCAAAACGAGTCTTTACTCCATTGGGATGGGCCTTAGTTTCACTTAGGAAGGCCATAACATTGTTGTTAAGTCATTGCTCCTCTGGTTGGTTATCTCTTCCAATCAGATGGAGATTTTTTTAATGCCTCCTACATGAAAAACTTATGCAAAGTTATCATATGTTTCCATATAGTCACAGTTGATTAGTGCTCTTGTTCAAGGGAAGTCAAGCTATGTTGGACATTTTGCAGTGTCTATTGACTGATATTCAGTTGGCAATGCCCAGTTTTTCAAAGTTATGTTCGGTATAACATCATCTATTTGGTCCATTCCTTGTGATACTTAAGAATGTCTCCATTTAATTCTTGTTGGTGGGTCTACTCTTATCAACATCGAAAAATTTCTTTGGCAGTAGGCCTAGAGGTGCATGATGGCCCTATTTACATCATTGATAGGTGACGTTGTGCTCAACATTGATCAGTATCATGGGTATTTCACTTAGTGGTTTCCCTTGTGTTCAAAATCAGCTTACATTATCACACATTGGGATTTGTGCAGTACCTTAGTTTCTATTTGACCCTATTTGTGGATTCCTCACCTCTGTGGTAGCCTTCATTACTGGTTGGTTTAGAGGGTTTCTTCCATGCATTAACCACAACTTGTGTATGCTAGAAACATACTTTAGAATGGTTACTTCATCTCTTTTCATCTGAGTTCTTCCAAATTATTGGCCTGTGGGTTACACTCGCACTATTGGGTATGGGATTCCTTAATTCCTTCCTTGCAGCATATATTCTCCCATCAACTACGACTCATTTCTCTGGGAACAAGTTCTAAAGTAATTTTTTCAGTACATTAGGGTTTGTAGTCATTAGTGGTAGACTACTTCACTATCGATAGTGAGAATACATAAATTTCTCCTGATTGGTATATTATCTCAAGTGTTTGACTTCAACTCATTTATTCACACTTGTTAGATTTTACTGGGGTAACTTGACTCTCTTCATCGTTATTGGTGAGTTTTCTTGCGTTTGTTAACAATATACATCAATGAACTGTAATCAAACAATTTCTCACATGGTCAACTTCAGCTCATTTATTCCCATATTGTAGAAATGTTCCATCTGCAGTTCGTGAAGACCTTAGGTTGTGTCAGCATTTTAGTTCACTTGAAAGCTCCTTCACTTTTCTTCCAGTGACACGATCAACCTTATATGATGCAGTTCATCGTAGCAAAATCTTATATGATTAGCTCTCGAGTTTCATGCAGTGAAACTATTCCACCTTTATGACTTAGTACTTCAAGGATTAGTTATGAAATATCAGTTATAAAGCATCTCCTTGACCATCATTGATTATATTTTCTTCTATATGTGATACGGAGACATATACTTGATGTGTTCTTATGCGAATATGATCAGATGATCCACTATGTATTCCTCTATTCTCTTTGTACTTTTATATATAAATATTGGATCCACTCTACACTTGATCAATAGGCATGCTTTATTATCTCTGAGCATGGGTATTCCTACCTCATACATGATATTTCTTTCAGATCTCTTCCACTAGTTTTTGGTAGGATCAAGCTTGGTGATCTCCTCTCAAGTCCTCACATGATTCCTTGATACACTTAATATATTTCAGCCATTATGCACCCCTTATTACCTTATATATTAGGGGAGAATCTATTATAGCATCATTCATCACTCTTGTAGTTTGGATGCTCTATTTTATGGCCTTGGCAAACCCTTCACCTTTAGACTTGATCACTTTGTTAAAAAATTATATTTTGAATTCCATACATGACTATACCCTTTAAAAAACGAGTACACATGTGGATAACTCCATATAGGACATTTATAAATAATTTAAAATATGAAAAAATATATATTATCCTACTTCTTCTTGTTTTTGTGGGTGGGGCGGGGGGGGGGGGGGGGGGGGGGATTTACAAGTTTCAACGAAATCCAACCTACAGGAGCCCATGGCCTAACTGAATCAACTGATTTTGGGTGATATATATACACCTCATGGGAAGGCCTAAGAAGGAGATAAAAAGAGATAAGATATTGATACGATAGTTTGTTGTTCCCTGATCAAGTATTTATATACACCTCATGGGAAGGCCTAAGAAGGAGATAAAAAGAGATAAGATATTGATACGATAGTTTGTTGTTCCCTGATCAAGTATTAGTTTCCCTATGCCTCCTACACTCCCCGTTATAGAAAACCATTATTTTCTCATATTATGTTCATCTTACATTATATGACATCCATTTGTATATGCTTGAGAGATGATTGTTGAGGCTTGGGTTGGACAGATCCGAAAAAAGGTTTCTCTTGGAGCAGTGGTGGAATCAGGTTTTATTCTTCCATATTCTTTTGTTGATATCAATAAAGGAGCTCTTCCTCATTCCTAAATGTTATGGTCTTATGTTATGATTCATGCTATGATATTATTATTTATAATTCATGGTTTATATATTTATGTATAACGATCTAATATTCATATTATGTGATTTCGTTGAGCTATTTGTTGTATAAATTCTTTTCTGAACTTTCTTGCATGTTTGATTTCCTTGGAAGAAGCATAGGGTTTGGACCCTACGGGAACGACAACAAGCGTAGGACCTACGGGTATCTTCTTCCAACCCAAATTTAGTAGTTTATGTAGTAAGAATGCTTTATTTTTGTCTTCTTGTTGATTTATTTCCCTTCAATCTATTGGGGTTTTCAACCGCTTCAATGTTTACAGGTAACTTTAGGTTTTTTTTTTTTTTCCTTTCTCCATTACTCTATTCTTGAAGATAGGGGACCGATGTAATCACTATTTTTCTATGAATATGTCCCTTTCTTTTAGAGGTTTATGCTTGGTGTTTGTCACATTGTCCCTCAAAGTTATTCAACAGATCTTGTCATCTATAGCTATGTTTGTTATAATTTATGATGTTTTCGACACATAATGTGGATCAGGGTTCTGAAGAGGTGAAACCCTGCCCTAATTATGGAATAATTTGAGGGTTTCACCTCTTGATTTAATTTTTAAGTGTATCTTAAAATTTTAAGGTCAGTTATATTATTATTTTAACTATGGATAAAAAAAATTCTTCTCTCTCGGTATAAAACTGCTGCATATTTTCTAACTGATCCTTTCATATTTGTTAAGGTTCTAGTACATGGTTATTTATGTTTATTGTTAACCTTTTTATTTTTTGAAAGTCTCAAACTACTCTACGGTTCCTCCATACTTATAGTTTAAGTCCACAGAGCTATAATCATTTTAGGAAAACATAAAATGGTTAAGTAGAGTTTGGGGTTTTGTTAACTAAACTAAAGTTTACCATCTTTTGTTTATAGGTTTTATGAGGAGGATTCCACTTGTACTCTTCTTACAGGATGTTTTCCCATTAATTTTAGTTATTATTCCTGCGGTATAATTCTCCTCCTTCTTGTGATATTCAACTCTTTTAAAATTTAGATTTCACTCCAGTTTTCTTTCACTTAGCGTTGTGCTCATGATTTTCTCTCTTTGATGGCTTCAGGTACGATACCAAAACACTAGTCTTATCTTGTCATGTGCGTATCAATTTGTGGTACGCTTACACTGCAAGGTACTCATCACTTTTCTAATTTCTCTAGGAAGACACCCAACAGACTCTGCTTACCACGATGTCCCCTTTCTAGTTGATGGTGTAGTTGTGTTTAATATTGATCTATATTTTTAAACTTGAAGGTTTGATGAAATGTGCAAGTAAATTTTTATGCATTTTAGGAAATTAATCAATTTTCAAAAGTAGATAAATTAATGGTTTTTAACCCATTTTGCAGCATAAAAATAGAGATAATAATACCATATAGAGTAACAAAACACAACAAAATGATGAATAATTTCACCTCTCCTGGGCTACATCTCCTGGTCTAGCGTCCAATATTAGAACACTTTCATTAAGTGCTCAAATATGTGATCGTATGAACTTGAAGTGCTCAAAATTCATAAATAATGTCTCTAATGCCTCCACAACATTAAAAACCCCAATATGGGCTCTTGCTGAGCTCAATTTGGTCAAAAAATAAATATGTTATGCTCTAAATAGTTTTTGTTGCTAATAACTCTACAAATTGCTCTTGCCTACTAACAGTTCTACGAATATGACTTATCTGGAACCTCCAAATGAAAATTTTCCCGATGCAAGTGGGATTCACGCTCAATTGGGTGCAATTTGTTTCCTCATTTAAATTCCCAATGACCCCTTTGGGTAGGAAAATTTGGGCCACGTGCTCCTTTACCTAGGTTCATCCCTAAAACACTGCATCAGTATGTGTATGAACCCCCACTCAAAATATGTATTTTTTGTGGTACCTGGGTTGTATGAACTCGCATAGGACCGTGGTTGGGTTATGGTACCAGGGCTTTGGGTCAGGGTTAAGCCCAAGTCCTCGACTACACTACTGCAGCCTCGTGGGCATGGGGTGACCGGGGATGAGGGTTTAAGCTCATCCCCCTCCCCGATATATGAAACCATGCAAAATTTATAATAAAATTTTTTCCATAGTATGTTATGATCCACCTGACACTATAGCGGTAAGGAAATTCACTTCCGTGCAGCTGGTCTCCTGTTCGATCCCCACATAGGCCAGTTCATCAATAACAAAATTTTACCTGGTCGTTGAAGGCCACTTGGCTACCCACCATAGGTGCACATGACTCCAATTCATAGGGCCACCAAAAACCAACCACAAATAACAAGAACACAAAAAATTTGAACCAATATGTTGAGGCCACTTGGCAGCTTGCCATTAGCCTGATAAAAATAGTCAACTTTCCCATTCAGCACATGGACTGGCTAATCAACGTACCTACATCCAAACTTAAATTTTTTTAGTTGTGTAGGAAACTGATTAGAAACCAATATCGGGATCATACGATATTAGTTTCGAGTGATTAAAGTTTCTTTTGATTCAGAGCAAGGATATATTAATTTTGGAACTAGTTTCAAGCACTTTTGAACACTTTAAATTTTGAGCACTTTACTGATCCACTAGATCATTCCTCCCCACTCGAAGCTTTTAGAACTCCAAAAGATTAATTTCACTCAAAAAGTAAATGAGGGTACATTTCCCTCGTCATTCCAATCTCAATCCATTTTTTATTTTCTTGGATTAGTACCTTTTAATTCCACACGAAGGTAATCCATAGTCCCTCAGTTTGAAGTTCTTGTTTTCTTATCAAGGATGGTGTCTTGCTGCAATTATTCAAGATATTCTAGGGAAACAAATTTTCAATTCAATGTATATGAACATTCTCTCCTTGATATTCAATAAAAGGAGGATCATATAATCCCAATTTTTCAACATTAAAAACTATATATATTTTCATATATGGAGGAAAATATAACCTGTAGCCATTATTACCAATATTTTCTAAAATATTGAATGGACCATGTCTGATTGGTTTAAGTGTTACCTTCTCCTTGGAGTCTTTCCTTGCTAATATGAAGCCAAAGTTCATCCCCCACTTGAAAATTGTGATCAACATGATCCCTATCATGTCTTGTATTGTACTTTGATTGACTCTTTTCCAAGTATTCCTGGACCATTTGATCCACCAATTGAACTTGTTCAATGAATCGATTAGACTTATCTATGTCACTATGTACATAAATAACAGCATGTTTCCCACAGATAAAATCTAGAGGAAATTTTGATAAGTATCCCAAGCATGCTGAATGTAGTGAAAAGTTTCATCCCACAATTTAGGATGCTTGCTGCAATAACCACAAAGAATATGTATTACCGTTTTGTTCACGAATTCTCTTTGTCCATTGGTTTGTGGATGGAATGCTTTCATCTTTTTAAATTTGGTTTCCATGAGTCTCGATAAGTTTGACCAAAATTTATCCACAAATCAAGAATCTCGAACAAAAATAATGGATGTGTGAAACCCAAAATACACCCATACATTTTGAAAGAATATCTATGCAATATGTTCAGTTGTAACCTGCTTCTTACAAGGCATCAAAATAGAAATTTTGTAGAAATGATCCACAATTACATAAAGATAATCATGACCTTTCCTATACATAGGTATACCTCCCAAAAAATCCATAGAAACACTTTCCCAATGACAGAAAGGAACAAGGGGTGGAGTATACAATCCGACCTTTTTATGTCTAGACTTACTAATAGCACATAAAGAACATCCTCTTACATATCACGACACACTTTCAATCATACGAGGCTAGTAACAATACCTTTGTAATTGTGTCATTGTCTTGCTTACACCAAAATGGCAAGCACTAAGAGAAGTATGTGTTTCCCTTATGATGTTGAATCTTTCTCCCTCTGGAATAAAACATAGCTTCAAAATACAAAAAATTATCAAGCACATGATAATATAATTCCTCCACTTGGTTACGTTGACACAATGTTGCATATACATCCTTAAAATCCGTATCTAAATCATATTTCTCAACATAGCTCTCATGCATGATAGAATCATTCTTAATAATAAGGTATGTACTAGAAAATGGCCTAGATAGCATATCATCAACTTTGTTATAGATAAATTTCTTATACCTTATCACCAACTGTAATTTTTATAAGAAACCCATCCACTTGAAGTTCCTCACTTCTTATATGTTGGTTTATGATTGAAAGTATTTCAATGGTTAATGGCAACTGTGAATGATAGTTTCCTTATCCATCAAGTAATTTTTCCATTTTTTCACACTTTGCACCAAAACATACAATTATTTTTCATATGTAGGATAGTTAATCCCTGCACCATTAAAATTTTCATAATAATAATAGATGGGCTTACCATGTTGCATCAAGGCTTCTCCCATGGCATAGTCACTTGCATCAATTTTTATCTCCAATTATTGTTTCAAATATGTAAGTGAAAGCATTGGTGTCACTACAAGAAAAAATAACATTGGTGAGGGGCGAAAATGGTCACCATAAGCTCATTGGTGAGGGTCAAAAGAGCCTTCGTCACCAAAAAATGAACATCACCAAAGGTGAAAACACCGAAAGTATAGGTGTTGTGGTGACATTCAAGGTACGTCACCAATAATGATTTATATTGATGGATAGTGACTGCCACCATTTCATATGAGCAATGGTGACGGACAATAGCCTCCGTCACCAAAAAACTGAACGTCACCAAAGGTAGCATCGCTGAAAGTATGTGTTGTGGTGACGTTCAAGGTCCATCATGAATATTAATTATAATGATGGATAGTGACCGTCACCATTTCATATGAACAACAAAGATTTTTTGTGATGGACCCTTCATGGCCATCACTATTGGTGCATATATATGGCGACGTTCATTGACCGTCACCATAAAATCATTGGTGACATCAACGTCTGTCATGAATAATGACTATAATGACAAAACATGACCCTCACCATTTCATATCAACAAAAATGATTTATGGTGACGAAACTTTAATGGTCCTCACTATTGATGGGTATATATGGTGGCGTTCGTTGACCGTCACCATTTCATATTTTGGTGACGGTCGAAAAATGTCACCATAAGCTCATCGGTTATGGTCAAAAGAGCATCCGTCACCAAAAACTGATCTTCATCATTTCCTATATAAGAATATTAGGGCACGATGGAATCAAACCACCAACCTCCTACTTGTAAAGCAGGTGCTCTTCCATTGAGCTAGCACCCTTTAAAGAATTGGACTTTAAACTAGCAATTTCCCCTAAAGGTGCAAAGATACACCAAAGGAATAAGAACCGATAAAACTAAAAATTTGGAGTGTCCTCAACTCGTTCAAAGTTCAAACTGAAGTAGATTTTAAATGGAAAGCCTAAAACCAGTTAAGTAGTTTACAAGTTAACATTTTGGATATAACTTCTATTCAATTTATATGAAAAGTTATGCCATAACCTTCAAACTAGTTTCTTAGCTAAAAGACTTTCTTAGGTCAACAATGACAAAAAAGATAGTCATGGTGAGCAAAATTCTCTTTTCTTTTTCTAATGAGGGTGCATGTAACATGATAAAGGTTGTATGAGTATCAAACCATCAATAGTTTCACTAAGACATGCAAATGAGAAAGTCTTATTAAGCAATAGAATTTTAGTTGAATATATGAAAAGCATCGAGCTAAATGATATAATTAAACTAAAATTAACTGTAAAAAAATGAAGTTGCCATCATATACCATCTATTTTGGTTAGTTCTTCAAAAAGGGAAAGTGCAATTGCATGATCCAGCTCCTCATATTGATTTTGTAATGGACCATCCTAAACAAAAATGTCCACACACAACAATCAATGTTATCGTATTGGTAAGACTTTTGATATAATCTATCAAAGCATGTACTATGTAGGAGAATAACTAGAAAGCACTACTAGAAATTTGAATCACAACAAAACAATATAAAATAACATGCAACAGGAAAGGAACAACTCCACAGTTTGAGAAATATGAACAATCCATGAACCTGTTCTTATATATTGATATAGATAATGAAATAGCAATCAAGATTTATGAAATTCAAGTATCACACAACAATTTTTTGAACAAATATGAATGTGTAAAATAGTATTTTTACATTTGGATTTACCTTGCAGAACCTTAGGAAAACGTGTCCACAGAAACAACCAATAAACATAACAACATGGACCTCAGGAGCAATTGTGCAAGGGATAAAATATGAAGGTAAAGCTCTAGAGAAGTATTAAAAGAAAATGATGAAAAGAATTTCTAGAAAGAACTGAGAACCCTCTAAAGCAAACCACATGTTTATCATCGTGAATAGTACACTTGCAAAAAAAGATCAGAATAAATTATGAAATATTCCACCAAAAAACAGTGAATTCTTTCACTAAAATACAGTTTCAAATTAATCACTAGTATGACACTAACTTTTTTAGAGCTAACACAAATAAGATTGAAGTTTAAAAGACAATACACTCTCATGAATTAGGGATTAATTTGGAATTAGAGGGCACATGCCAAATTTCATTATAATCTCCAAATGCACCCCTACGTAGTGTCCATATGACACTTTGTGACTTTAACCTTTAAAAATCATGCTCGGCCACTTCATCATTCAAGATTTATTGTGAGCATGATGTTACTAATTCAATAATTGCAAAGACAAAAATCATGAATCCAAGAAATAAAATGATTAGGTTCTCATTAACCAGCTATTATATTTACAGATATGGCAAAAATTTTGACTGGTTGCTTTAGAATTTAAAGCATTTTACTTATTCTCTCAAACATATGAAAAGACACTAAAATTACCAAGGTCATATTTCAACAAAAAACTTGCAGAAAATCAAATTGCAACTATGAATATATTATTGCAAAAATCTTGGAGAAAATCAGATTGCAACTATGAAGATATTATTACAAAATCTTGCAAAAAATCAGATTGCAACTATGAAGATATTATTACAAAAATCTTGCAGAAAATCAGATTGCAACTATGAAGATATTGTTCTAAATTTTAAAAATTATAGTAATAAAATCCATCTTCAACATGACTTAACATTTTATATCAT
>JAXQQM020068955.1:0-75811 GCA_034641835.2 Pinus albicaulis
AGGGCATATGGAAGCATAGATATATGTATTGGGTTCTAAAATGCCCCCAAAAATAATTCCACACCCATTAATCCCTCAGAAGGATCTATTATGACTCATGAAGAGGAATAAGTGCAACATGATATATCAAAATTACGAGACCAAGTGCAACAAATTTCACTCTCGCAAAGAGTAACAAAAAATGAAGTGGAAGCTAAGATTGATTGTATAGAAGAAAAACTAAAAGCAGACATGGAAGGTTTGACAAAGTTTCTACAAGAAATGATTCCTAATGGCGAAAGGGTAGTAGATGAAACTCATAATGAGATCAAAAGAAATGTCAATCATGATTTCATAGACTCTAATGTTGGATTTAAGACCCACCATATTCCAAATATTGATATGAGGAAGTTTCATGGCAAGGATCTGGTAACATGGATACTATAGATGGAGAAATTCCTAGTTCAAACAATATTTCTAGAACTTGATGAGGAAGTAAAAATCATATTGGAACCTAAAGCACTCACAAAAAAAAAGAACTCGACAGCTACAAAATCGACCAATTTCAAAATATCTCATCAAGTAGAATAACTTACTAGCTAAAGATTCCACATGGGAGGATGATAATTTTATACAAACGCACCAAGAATTAATCAAATGTTGAGGACAACACTTTTTTGAAGGATAGGGGAATGTTAGGTCCCTATTAGACTAGTGTAACCCCTTGTTGTTATTGTTAGCGTAACCCCATTATTGTTATTGTTGTGCCCATGTAGTCCCCATATTTTTATTATGTGCCCCATAGGTGTAGCCCTATTATTGTTATTGTTGTGCACATGTGGTCCCCATATTGTTATATTGTGACCCCTTAGAATCCTATATATAGAAGGTAGGTTTTTTCATTTGAATCATCCAAGAATTTTTCATTTATGTAATGTAAAGAAGGTTGCCCCCTCGAAGAGGCTGATTTCTAATTCGTTGGTCAATATTTTCTTCTATTTTCTAAGTTGGTTTCATAAAATTATCAAATCAGGTTGTATAATAGAAATGGCACAGAGAAATTCTTCCACATACTCATCCTTTCTTGAGAGTGCATTTGCAATAAAATTTTGCTTCCATTTTTTGTAGATGATTTCAAAGTCATAGCCCAACATCTTTGTAACCCATTTTTGTTGATCTTCTGAAGAGAATATTTGTTCCAAAAATTATTTGAGACTATCATGATCTGCTTTTACCATGAAGTGTCTTCCCATTAGGTAAGGTCTTAATTTCTTTAGTGCAAGTAGTATTTCCAACATTTCATTCTCATAAATAGGTTTGTGTAAATACTTTTCATTTATTGTACAACTTTCAAAAGAAATGGGTATTCCTTCTTGCATTAAAACAACACCAATTACATTTCTTGAGGCATCACATTCCACAAGGTTTTTATGAAGTCATACGTAGCTAAGACCGGTGTTTGGGACATTGTCTCTTTAAGATTTTCAAAGGCCTTAGTTTCTTCTAGAGTCCAAGAAAATGCATCTTTCTTCAGTAATGTTGTTAGAGGTGTTGATTTTCTCCCAAAATTCTTAACGAACTTGCGAAAATAATATCGTGTCAGCCTAAGAAATCCTCGAAGATTCTTTATGGTTGTGGGGATTTTCCATTCCTTAATGGATTTAATTTTGTTAAGGTTTACCTTAACACCCTCATGAGATACAATATGACCTAAATATTCCACCTAATGTACTGCAAATTTTTTTTGGAGGTTTTTGCATATAATTATTTCTCCTCTAATAGTTTTAGCTCCATGTCAACATTTTGAACGCAATCCTTCCATGAATTGATGTAGATTAGTATATCATCAAAAAATACTAGAAAATTTTTTCTAAGGAAGGGTTTGAAAATGGAATTCATCAAAACTTGAAATGTCGAAGGTGTATTAGTAAGGCCAAAAGGCACGACCAAAAAATAATAATGGCCCTCGTGAGTTCTGAATGTTGTTTTCAGAATGTCTTCAATCTTCATTCTAATTTGATGATATCTTGAACGAAGATCCATCTTGGTGAAGTAAATTGCTCCATGTAATTCATCCAAAAATTCATCAATGATAGGAATGGGAAATTTATATTTAATAGTGAGCTTGTTGAACTCCATATAATCCAAACACATATGTCATGATCCATCCTTCTTGTTCACCAATAATACTGGAGAAAAGAAGGAACTTTGACTAGGTTGAATTATACCAACCTCTAGCATTTCTGAAACCATATGTTCAATTTCACTTTTTTGGGCATAGGGATATATGTAAGGTATGATGTTTGGAGGAACACTTCCTGGAATCAAATGAATATCATGATCATGATCACAAATAGGTGGGAGGCCTTTGGGAGCCTCAAATACCTTGGAATGATTGTCTAAGAATTTTTGGAGATCTAGAGAAATAGATGATTTTGATGTTTGAACCTCTAGTGAGCATAGTTGTGAAATTATGGCCCTTTTTATTTCTTCAGAAGTTTTTTCATGCCATTATATTTGATTATATTTCTTGGTTTCCTTGCGATACTCCTTAATTAAATTTCCTTTCCTTCCCAAATTTTTTTAATGAAAATTTCTTGAAAATTAAAAGCTATCATCCTAAAAGATTGTAACCACTAGACTCCTAGTACAACATCATCACCACCCACGGGAATGGAAGGAATTGGACTATATCATTATATATTTCCCCATGGTTAGCTTGATATTATTGCACTTTCCAGAACAATTTATAGTTACTCCATTTGCAACCATGACTTGACACTCTTGTGTTGGATATAGGAAGCAATTCAATTCCTTGACTATCTTACAATGAATAAAATTATGAGTACTAGTTGAATCAATTAGCACTATTACCTTTTTCTTCTTGATATATCCTTCTACCTTGACTATTTTAGGAGTGCTAATTCCTGTCAATGCATTGAAAGATATGGTAAAATTCGTTTCTCCTTTCTAAAGGGTTGGTTACTGGTGTATATCCTCCTCTTTTGATGTTTCTTGTTTCTTTTCTTCCTCCTCTTCACAATCTATGTAGAATAATTTCTTCTCAGAACACTTATGACCTTTAGTGTATTTTCTATCACAGCTGTAACAAAGCCCTTTTGATCTTTTTTCCTCCAATATTTGTGGCATCAACCTTGCAGGTTGTGGAAGGAGAGGAGAAACAACACTTCCATATTTATAGTTGTGAGTGGTAGACTTCCTTGTTGCCCTAATTTTGCATTCAGTTTTCCTCGCCACCTTGAATGTCTTCTCCAATGAATCAGGTTCCCAAATGCAAACCTTATGTTGGATATCATCCTTCAAAGTCCCTATGAAGACATAAATCCTTTGCTCCTCTGTAATATTAGTTACCCTGATATTCAATTTTTGAAAGTCCTCAATGTGCCCCGCCATTGAATTCTTTTTTTTATATTTATGAATTGGTTAAATAAGGCGTTTCTCTTTGTATCCTCATAATGTGCTATAATTTCCTCTATAAAAATTGACCAAGTGACAAGTGGCTTATGATAACAAAGCCATCGATACCATAAAAAATGATTGGGTTCTAAATATAAAGTTTCAATGTGTACCTTTTGTGTGTGTTTCACATCATGGAGATCAAACTATTTCTCCATATATAGTATCCATGTAACCTACCAGATCCTTTCCATCAAACTTACACATTTCGATCTTTGTAATGTGGCGGTTCTTAAACCCAACATTGGAGTCTCTAAAATCATAATTCATATTCCTTCTCTCCTCATTATTATTTTCATGGATTACCTTGTCACCAATGGGAAGCCTTTCTTCTAGCAACTTTTCTAAACCTTCGTTCAAGCCATCTATCTTGGCATTCATCATTTCTTCCATGTTTTATTTTAAACCATCACTTAAAGCTATCATATCCCTTTTTATACCATCTATCTTAACTCACATGTCCATTTTTATACCATCTATCTTAACATTCATCATGGATTCCAAATCATTTTTTGTTACTTTTTGCAAGAGCGAAATTTATTTCACTTGGTATCATAAATTTGATATATCATGTTGCATTTATTCTTCTTCTTCATGCATCATAGAAGAGATTTATGGTTTCTTACTAGGTGTGTCTATTTTTTTATTCTGAGGCATTTTGGAATCAAACAATGATATCAATGCTTCACTATTCCCTTTAAATCACTTCAAGTTGATTTTTCAAACAAGAGTTATGCAATTTTTTTTAAAAATACACACCTTTTTCTTTCTTTTTAGGAGCTTGATATTGAATTTGTTGTATCTCTATAATTATATCTCCAAGATCTAAAATTTTGTCCTATGGTATCCCTCTGAGTCTTATTTCCAACCCCGCAAGTCAGATTGAGATTGGATTATTCAAGAAAGAGTTATGCCCAATATCCCATGATGACCTCATTATAGACTAGTTCAGTAGAGAGAACTTGTACGAAGTTCCATGTGTCACTGTTTTGATCTTTGGCCCTGCAAATGATACCAAAAAAAGTGTTTTAGATGGAATTTTGGAGCCTAAAAAAGCCCTGACTTCCTTGGATCATATATTCTAAAATATAGCGAACCAAGATCTGAAATTCGTACATGAGGTTCACCAATATTTCGACTCCACGTGGTTGCAATTTCATCTTCTTATAGTTTAAAAAAAACAAGTTATAGTGAAAATTCTAAGATGTCTCGTTTGAAGAAGTGAAACCCTAGAATCCAAAGCTACGATACCAAATTTTATGTAACCAATTCAAAGAAAATAAGAAAATATAGATCAACGAATTAAAAATTCTCCTCTTCGAGGGGGAAACCTCGTTTACATTACATAAATGAATAATTCTTGGGTGATACAAATGATAAGACCTCCTTGGTATGTATAGGAGTCTAAGGGGTCACAATATAAACCATATTTAGAAGACTACCCTGTATTACAAAAATTCAAAGATATTTTTCCTAGGAGATATTAGGACTTCCCCCAAAAAGAGATATAGATTTCATTATTGATCTCATTTCTGGAGTTGTTTCGGTGTCCAAAGCTCCTTATAGGATGAGTATTCTCGAGTTAAATGAATTGAAGATTCAATTAAAAGAGATGTTGGATAAAAAATACACAAGGCCTAGTGTGTCTCCTTGGGGTGCACTAGTGTTGTTTGCCAAAAAGAAGAATGTGACTATGAGGCTTTGTATTGATTATAAACAACTAAATAAAATTACAATTAAAAACAAATACCCCTTACCTAAGATTGGTGAGTTGTTTGATCAAGTTCATGGAACAACAATATTTTCAAAAAATTATTTTAAGGTCAAAATATCATCAAATTCGGATAAAGGATGAAGATATACACAAAACACCATTTAGAACAAGATATGGACACTATGAATTTGTAGTGTTTCCATTTGGACTCACTAATGCACTAGAAACTTTCACGTGCTTGATGAATAGCATGTTCAATCATTTTATAGACAAATTTGTCATAATATTTATAGATGATATTCTAGTTTACTCTAAGAGTAAGGAAAACCATGATCAACCTTTGCAATTTTTTCTTCAAACGGTTAGAGAGAATGAGTTATATGCTAATTTTAGCAAATATTCATTCTATCAAGAATAATTTCAATATTTGGGATATGCAGTGTCAAAGGAAGGTAATGTTGTGGATCAAGAAAAGATTAAAGCTATTGTAGAGTGGCCAATGCCTAAAGACATAACTGATGTGAGGTGATTTATGGGGATTATACGTTACTATAGAAGGTTCATAGAGGATTTTTCTAAGATGGCCTATCCTATTACTTATTTGTAGAAGAAGGGGATAAAAATTGAATGAAATTAAAAGTGTTATGAAAATTTTGAGAAACTGAAGCGGTTATTAATTACAACTCCTATCCTAAAACTAGTTGATCCAAATAAAGAGTTTGTTGTGTGCACAAATGCTTGCAAAGAAGGGCTGGGAGGTATTTTAATGCAAGATGTAGATGTAATCAATTCTGAGTCTAGAAAGCTCAAGAATCATGTAAAGCATTATGCTACACATGATTTGGAATTGGAAACCATAATACATGCTTTAAAAATATAGATACATTACTTGATTGGGAGAAAGTTTCAGCTAAGGATAGACAATGTTATCCTTAAATACATTTTTGATCAGCTTAATATAAATGCTACACAACCTAGATGGTTAGAATTTAGTAGTGAGTATGATTTTGAAATCATACATATTAAGAGCAAGGAAAATAAAATTGCTAATTCCTTAAGCGAAAAATTACATCAAATCTACACTCTTTAAACAACTAGTTGACAAATAGTTTTGACTAAAATGTTATAAACAAAAACAAAATCTGAAGAGGAATATTTACCAATCAAAAGGACATTGTAGAAAAATGAAGAATTAGGTGAAAAAGACACAAAATTGCAGTAAATAATGCAAATATGTTGCTATTTAAAGGCATAATTTACTTGCTTAATGACTCATAATTTAAATTTTTTATGTTAGATGAATTACATAAGAGACCCATTGCCGACCACTCTAGGCATCAAAGATTGATAATTATGTTAAGAAAATATTATTATTGGCCAAATATGAAGTTCGAGACAACAAAGTATGTATCTAGATGTTTGGAATTCCAATAAGTAGAGGCTTACTTCAACCTTTTCCAATTCCAAAATGGAAATACGGAACTATATCCATGGATTTCATTACTAGTTTTCCAAGAACCAGGAAACAAAATGATTCAATAATGTTAGTGGTAGACAAGCTTAATAAAGATGCACACTTTCTCCTTGTTAAGTCTACTTTAAAATCTATCAACATAGAAAAATTCTTTATGAAATGGATATTTATGCTTTACGGTATGCCTAAAACCATAATTTCAGACCATGATGGCAAATTCACTTCAAAATTTTGGATCTGAATATTTGAAGGAATAGGGGCAATGCTGAATTTGAATACATCTTATCACCCTCAAACTGATGGGAAAACAAAAAGGGTTAACCATATTTTAGATGACGTGTTGAGAATGTATATTATGGACAAACCAACCAAGTGGGAATATTACCTTCACCTGATTGATTCTTCTTATAACAATGGGCACCAAAATTCTTTAAAGATGAGTCCCTTTGAAGTACTATATCATAGAAAATGTAAAGTAACTCTGAGTTGTGACCATCCTGAAGATAAGTTATTATTAGGACTAGATATGTTAAAGGAGATGGAAGAAGTGGTTAAACTAGTCATACAAAATTTAAAAATAATAAAATACCATCAAATGAGTTATGAATATTTGAAAATAATACCAAAATAATTCAATATGGGAGATCATATGTATTTGAAAGCGAAACCTAAGAAAAACATGCTTAGAGTTGGTAGTTATGCTAAGTTATCACCTAGATATTATGGATCTTTTGAAGTCTTATCTAGAATTGAACCTATTTCTTATCAAATTTCCCTTACAACAAACACAAAAGTTCACAATTTTTTTCATGTGTATTTACTAAATAAGTACGTGCATTATCCAAATCACATCATTGATTGGAATGTTGTACAGGTGGAACCATAGGGAGAGTTCCTAGCATAACTATTGTGTATTCTAGACCAAAGAGTAGTCACACTATAAAACAAAAACATAGCTCAACTGAAAGTTCAATGGAAACATTTTATCCTGAAGAGGAAACTTGGGAGTTGGAGGATGCTTCCAAACAAGCACATCCTTCTCCGTTTTGATAAAAATGAAGTGTATTCCAAGAAGATATTTATTAGACACTGGGACGGTGTCAAATTCAAGCGGGGGAGGATGTGATGTCCCTTGGCTTAATGTATTTATGTAATTAAATGTTCATAGTTGTGTACTTTGCTAAACGTGTTAGTGTGAAAAACATTTAAAATTTTTAATTATCAATAATTTAATACTGACAATAATTGATTATAAATTTGTAATTATGTTTTTTATTTTTGTAAATAAAGAAAATATGGAAAATTAGTTTTTGAGTACAAATGGCTGAAAGAGATGAGGTTACAAATTATTTTGGAATATTTAGTACCCATCAATAATTCCTAGGCATCTAATATGGATGATTAAATTTATTGAAGAATTATGATATTGGCCAATTAATTGTTTCCTAAAAGACAAGGAGTTGTCTTCAGAAGTAGGAAACATAAGCTCATGAATGAGATGATAACTACCTGTCAACTGTTGGTGAGGTGAAGGGAGTTATTAACCTCCAAAAGAATGGTAGATGATATTTGGATAGAAATATTTTGTCTACTTCCTTTTGCCTCATTCTGAGAAATAAAGGAGACTGAAGAGAACCATGAGAAAAAATACAAAAGGAAAAATTTGCAGACTTGTTATGCTCAAGGGGATATTGGTTGATTTTGCAGTATCAAGGTTGGAATGAGCCAAGTACTTGAATATTAAATTTAAGATATTTTTTTTAATTCAGTATTCTCACCTCATATTTTGTTTAAAGAAATTGTTAAATTGAACAATTGTAACAGCCCCAATTTTAACATGAAATTAATTATATCACATAAACAATGAATAATCAACCCAAAAACTGTTTAACTAATCATCATGGAATTTTCAGAATCATGAGCAAGACAAATTACCTGTAATGGCGATTTTCTTACTTGAGACTCCAAGGTTGAATGCTATCTGAATCCTGCTGACCGCAACAAATTTTTGGGGACAACTCTCCACCCAACCATAGGCTCAGCTATATGTAATATTTCCACAGCTGGCCACCCCCGAGCCCTCAATCAATGTACTACTGCCAGGGTATCCTTTGCCTCACCATACCTTTCTCTCCAAAGAATGGATAAAAGAATGAATCTTTGAATCTTCCTCAATGTCTATTAAATAGACCAAACAATGGAATGGGAACCACATGCACACATTCACTGTGTCAACATGCAACTTAATTTTTACTTAATTTAGTGTTCTCTTACTTTTTGTTAGCTTTACTTAATTTAGTGTTCTCTTAGTTAATCTTTCTTTCTATTAGTTTCTTAGTTTAACTCTTTGTTAATTTATTTACTTTTGTTAATTAATTCTTTCTTTAACTTTCTTTCTATTAGTTTGTTAGTTTAACTCTTTGTTAATTTATTTACTTTTGTTAATTAATTCTTTTTTTAACTTTACTTATTGTTTATTGTTTTAGGACTCCAGTTTATTATTTACTATTTTATTTAGAAATCCAGTTATTGTTTAATTATTTATTTATTATTCTCTTGACTATTTATTTATTTACTTATTTATTAAATTATATTATAGTATTTATATATTATTTATTATTTTATAATTATTATGGGACATTACATACTCCCCCTCTTCAAGGAACTTCGTCCCGAAGTTAAGTATTTAATAAATTATATTATCTTATTTATTATTTATTAATTCATGTGTGACCAACACCCTCTACTGAACTAGTATAACCAGCAGGCATCGAAAATTCATCACAACGCCTGGGAATCTCAATGAATCTATGTCCTTTTTCCCACTTTCGGAACAAGGCATAAGCCTCCCCAGTCTGTCCCTAGCCAAGGCTGGCCCCAAGGCTCGCGCCTGACTCAGACCTAATCTACCCCAAGGCAGGCATCCGGTCCCAGTACTCAATGACTTCGAGCATCTCACAAGGCTGGCCCACTCCCTCCACAGCTCCTTAAGGTGCACAGCCCCAGGCATCGAAGTCTTACACCCACTTCAAGACTTCGGCGTTCCCATCCAATACCAAGCACTTGGCTTACAATATCAGGCCCTTGGCCTCCTCAAGATGGTCCCACAACCCTTCAAGAGCTATCCATCAAGAGATATACAAGACAAAGGAACCACTCGCATATGTAGTGTTGATTGAGTTTGTCCCCAGCGCATATGTTGTTACACATTCTCCCTCGTAGGTATGGGCTCCCACGAGATCATCAAATAACTTAGCCCTCTCGGCCCATTTATAGAGTTCCTGTCAGTCACCATATTAAGTTTGGAGTTGGTTGGAGAGGAGGTCGGGGGATCAAATCCGCCCCGTCTCAACCTCGCATCCAATGCGTTAGTTATAATCATAAAATCATAAAAATAATCGACATGCCAACTCGTGCATGTCATCATGATAACATAACATTCTTAATAGTAAAGAACTGCATGCTCATGCATGTCATAAAATCTGCATGCAACTACCACATGCTTCTCTTTATGAAATACCATCATAAGTTATAACATCAACATATTTACACCAAAGACATATCATGACATCACATAATGAACTAACCACATGTCAATATAACCTCAAATCATAACATCATAATCCTTATGCATATCATATTCATCATGAGAATATAGCATCATTATCATAGCAAACCACATGTTCATCAATATCGTCATACCACCATATCGCGAAACATCATCAATATGAGAATCATATCAATACTTATCAAATATAGAACAATAATACACAATAAGAATTCTTATCATGATTCATCCGAATATCAAATTCATTTGTTTGTAAAAACATTGAATACCAACTATGAACTAAGATTATTCAACATTCATTTAGGATCTATTTTATCTCATTAGTACTATAAGTGTCATGTTTTCATCAAGATACCAATTACTTTTCAATACTAATTTATTGTTCTTTCTACTAGGAAGTTGACCATTTACACTGTGGGTGTACTCATCTAAGTACATCATTAAATTTCAAATGATCCTTATCATCTTGATCCTTAATCTCTTGTCAGATATTCTTCCTTCCTCGAGGAAATTTTAGTGAAATTCATTGTTAAGATATTATTGTTTGTACAATCATTTAAATCATCCATATCAAGTTAAAATTCCAAGATCACTATACATATTTTGTTTATCCAACTGACACACATACACGAGGTCGTCCTTATTTAAGTCTTATGTTATGCTTAATCCACCCGCATGAGGGTTGTTGTCCCCTAGTGATTTATCCATCACTCGCATAAATGTCATTGTTCATCTTAAAATGTTTCCTTATCTCATCCAATTCCCGTCTCAATACCACGCAATCTCATTACTTCACATGGTCTATTTCCTCATTTTTATTTTGAATATAACATAATCTATAAACAATTTCCCTTGTCTTTCCTTTGCTTTATCCTACTAGAAAAAATCATTTCTCTTAAAATTCCATATATACTAACTTCATAGTTCGAACTTCCTCACATTTTTTATTTAGAGTACTTATTATCATATTAGCTTTGAATTCTTACCCTCATTGAATGTGGTTTCATCCATTAAATGGCAACATTTCCTTCTTAGCATGCATCATTCTTATTTAGAATTCATAGTGATCCTTATCGTGATTTTATATGAAATACTCATGTAATTCCATGACCCTTTTCCACCAGTTGACACCTCATGATTATTCCCTTCCTTTCCGCTCTAGGATAGGCTAGTGCCTCTTGTTGACTATTTACACTCAATTGTGAAACTTCACCCACTCATTTTTAAGACTTTATCCATTACTCATTTCAATTCATCTCCTCTTTCTACGTTGGTCACAGTTTTGAGTGCAACATTTGTTATCTTCATTAGAAGTTTGTAAATTCCTTCCTTTCCCTTCCTCCCTAGACAACTTTCCCCAATTATCACCGTTAACCTTCCAAGATTTTCAATCTACTCTTGTTTACAATAAAATACCATAAGTAGGTATGAAAGAAAAATGGCATTGTTGGTTTTGAGTTATGGTATTACTACACTTCCTTCCCTTCTAAAGAGGATGCATCATTGAAACAAGTTCAACTAGATAGTTGTTTTAATACACCTCTTCTCATCCAAAAACTTGTTATTCTCATCTTTGAATTTGTAACACAAAATCATAATTGATACTAATTTATTTATTTTCAATTCTTAAAATGCATCATCATAACTAATAATAATAATAATAATAATAATAATTTGTTAACCATTTCAAGTCATAATCAATTGAAAATCCCCTATTAAACAATGCTAAGATTAATTTGAATCACACAATATTAACTTAATTGATATCAATTATCTATACAAACATTAAATAAAACAATCAACTCTCAATTAATTTCACTTTATTTAAAACTATATTATATCAAATAATTTCCCTTCTTAAAATCTCTTACTCCAAAATAAGATAATAATTTAAAGTTATAAACTAAAATCCAAATTACATGTTAACCTCTTATTTTAGTAAATAAAATAGTAATTTAAACTTATAAATTAAAATCCAAATTACACTTTAACATGAGTTAATTATCTCAATTAATAACAAAGAAAATATTATAAATAATTAAAAATCTCGGACGGCGGCACCGATTTGTTTTTTTAACTCAAGTAGAATTTAACATTGACGGGTCATGCATAGGTAAATTCATATTTATTCATGCATATTTATTTCTAAACCTCGAAATTTGGGAATGAAGATTTCCAATGTTTATGCAATGATTAATCAAATTCTTATATATTTCTGATGCACATGCAAAATTTTAGGTCGTTCCAAACAAATACAACATGTATCTGAAAAAAATATCAAAAAGGAAAACCCAAAATTAATTAAATCGTAAGTCCAGATAAAATTTTTAATATTATTAAAAAAATCCTGAACATGCATACATTATTGGAATATAAATGGAATTGTTATTTTTATTTTTGAAAACTATGAACATCCACACATTCCTCCATTAATTTATTAATATTAAATTCACTGATAAATATAACTTCCGCGAATGGCACGCTAGTGACTTTTTCCTACCAGTAAATGTGATTAATATGAGCCAAAAGCATATAATTATAATTATTATAATTAATATATCTACTATTAATTAATACAAATATAGAAATCTAACTGCTCGTGTATATTTACCTAGATCTTGAATGACATGCTCAACTCATTTTCACAAAACTTAATTCCTCGGATTGCATGTGTGAATCTGTGCTAACAAGATTTTTTAAATTGGAGGTGGTATGTCGTCCCATGTGTGATTGACATTCAAAGAAATTGACTTATCATTATCATGGCTCATCATTGCCATTCAAAGAAAACCAAGTCACTTGTAATTACTTTTAATAAATCTTATGTTAAATTTTGATTATTAAACAAGCTTATATTATTATTAAATATTTATTTTAAATTTAAATTCAAATTTAAATTTTTCAAACATCAAAATAAAAATATTTTTAAAAACATTTAATTTCAAATAATACAATTTTTTTTTTCAATAACCAAATAAGCTAAATTTTAATAAATTAGATTTATTTTTATATTTTGATAGATTCAAAATAAATTACATTAATTTTACTATATTTAAATATTGTAATTATTTATTGTTTTTTTGATATCTTGTAAAAATATCCAGAAAGTGTATATCCTGTAATACCTGTAGCATATACTTTAAAATGTCGTGTAGCATATACTTTAAAATGTGTGAAATTTTAATGACTCTGTCTGTAGCCAACCAGGCTAGCTCTCATCTCAATTTGCTAGACAATCGGCCTAGCTTTCATCTCAGCATACAGAATAGACTTGTGTCGCCTACCAATTCCAGCTCGAATTGCAGTCTCATCAGTGCGGCTGATGGGAACAATGTATGGAAGTCGCATGCAAATTTAAAAGCCCTCACTTTGATTTGCTGTCTGGTTATGTTTAGGAGTCATAAAACCATGGGGAAACGTCGGTCAACTTCCCAGACAAGGAAAGGAAAACAACCAACCAACATAGAGCCGGAGCCCAAGAAAAGAGGCAGAAAATCCAATCAGGAGCTGTTAGAGAATTTAGCTACCAACTATGTCATCGCAAACCCCTCCAAAGTTCGCCAGGTAATCAAGGGCTGGGAGAGAGAAATTCAGATAGACCCTGAAGATAATACCACTGAAGCTGAGATTATAGACTTTATTACTGATCTAGGGAACATTAGAGGACGCCTCACCTTATTCAACCAGACAATTCATACCTATTGGATAGTAAAATGCCTTCTTGCGAAGGCCATACAGAGTTTCCCTCCTGAACAAGCTCAACTTGACTCAGCAAAGCTAGAATCTCGTATAATGGAAAAGCTCCAGGATATGCAAGATCAGTTATACCACATCAAGATCACCCAGTACCAAGCAGCGGACCGCATGGCCAGGCTCGATGACAGGGTTGGCCGTATGGAAAAGAAAATGCAACAACACCCCTTTACTGATGTTTTATGAAATCTGCAATTTTGTATGAACTTGTTTTTTATTATCTACATGTAGATAGGAATGTTCTAGACCAATTAGCCCATGTGGGGTATAGACAAATGAAACTATTTCAATTTTGGAATGCTTTTCATGCACTCAGATGGCCAACAGACCTGGTTTCCTTAGGGCAGGTTGAGGCCATAGACAGATTTTATCTTACTGTAACCTGCATGTTAATGATAAAAAGTCAATAGAGAGATCCTACTATATTTAAAAAAAAAAAAAGTGTGAAATTGAATTAATCCTGCTAAATTTACAAAAAGTGTATATTTTTATGGCACATAATTTGGCGGTCAACCATTGGATTTCGGTGGAGATCCCGGTGTCAAGTTGCTTTTTAGGAGGGACCATTCCTCCTGAGCTATCGAGGGATTTTTGAGGCTTTTTAAGACGGAAATGGCTTTGCTTCTAAAATGCCAAATTCGTTTTTTTTCTGAAAAGATGTTGATTCCCTACGTTTTAGAGCCAAGGAATCCTCTATCGGAAGGGAATCTCATTGCAATTCCGCTGTTAGTTCGTCGTAACTCTCCGTTTCCTTGATGTAATGCTTGTGATTTACATACTAGATTCATAAAATATTCTTGAACATGATAGTTTAAGTCATAGTTTTAAAATAAAATTCGGGCTTTGAACTGGCAACTGGGCACTTATCTAATTGATTCTCGAATTGGATTCAATGAACTGGCTTTGGAAAAATACAAGAAAGAAAGAAAGAAAGAATTTTTAATGTCCACGAGGCTAAAAATAGCCTATGGGACAGATTGCTTCTCTATCTGACTCTTGTATTCGGCCCTTTTTCTGTGAAGTTTTACAATGAGCACTCCCAGCTTATCGACACACTCTTCGCTGAATAGATTATCCCAAGAATTAGCTGCCAAAATGCCTGCATAGTTTTCTCTGGTGTCCTTGAAGGCCTCACATTCTAGAATGAAATGTTTTTCTATTTCCACTTTTCCGGAGGAGCAAAAAATACATACTCTTGCTTCCCACATTTCTTTTGGCCTTTTCCAGCGCCCTGTTTCACAACGGAGTTGATGAGAATTAGTCCTTAATTGAGCAATAAGAATTTTAGATCTCCAAGAAATATCAGCGCCTATGTATGCCTTTTGTTGATGGTTATGTGTGGGGTTAAACTCTTCTATGTAGTACTTCTTCTTTCTCTCTAGCTCTTTCTTCCAAGTATGTTTATGGAATTTATCCATAACAAAAGTTTTTATCTCTTTACTGTTTATAGGACACATGCTCAAGCAAATACCCCATTTACTAAACCATTTGTTATTCTGCCGCATCCAAGTCTTCTGTCTTTTACACAATCTGTCACTAAACACCACCTTAGGCCATCTATCCTCTTCCATTTGCTCAATTTTTTTCAGATACCTTATGACTCGCACCATAGCGATTGCTTCAATAGGAGTAGCCCCTGTTTCACTTAACATAATAGCATAAGGAACTGCACTTTTAATTTTGAATTTGTTTGTAATCAAACGTTTCTGAATTTTCTCAATTTGTTTCCACTGCATCTTGGTTGTGTTGCTAGCCCATAGTTCACAACCGTAAAGAATCACCGGAATCACTAGAAGCCCAAAAAGAGTTAGGGTGGTTTTCCAGTCCCACAGCTCTGCCTCTCTACACCTGTTTTGAAGAGCATAAAATGCTTTCCAAACCCCTAAAGTTCTTTTCTTTCTACAACCATCCCAACTTAAATTTCTGTTGAAGTCAATTCCGAGGTATTTGTAATCTGCAACTTCTTCCAAAATGCCGCCTCCAAAATAGAACTTATGTTGGTTATGCTTTCTTTTGTTAGAGAAAACCACTACTTTCGTTTTGCTAATATTGACTTGCATCCCAACCCTTTTACAAAAATGCTCAAGGGAATGTAAATGCTCTTGCAAACCAAAAGCCGAATTAGCAATCAATATAAGGTCATCTGCGTACAAAAGAAGCCTGATAACGAACTTGCCCAAATGGATACCGTCACCCCCTTGCGAATTTAGCCACTCTTCAAGCTTGTCAAAATATAACCCAAAAAGGGTAGGAGACAATGGGCAACCTTGCTTGACCCCGATATCACTTCTAAAACTTTCAGAAATGCCAGCTGAAGTTCTGATTTTGACTTTCACCTCTTCATACAACCTATGCACAGCTGCTCTCAAATGCTTGGGAACCCCGAGTTCCTCCATTTTGCCCCAAAGCTTATCCCTAGGAACCGTGTCAAAGGCTTTTCTGAAATCAACAAAGCAACAAAAAACTTCTTCCTTATTTTCCCAACCTTTTTCAATGATGTGCCTTAAAGTTATACAATGATCAACTGTTGAATGTTTAGGTCTAAACCCTGCTTGCCCTTTAGCACGTTTATTTCTTTCTTCTGCCCACTTGCTAATTTTCTTTTCCAACATGCTTCCAAATAACTTTGCAAACAAGGGGTTTATCATTATGGTTCTATAATTGGAAGGATTATTAACGTCACCACTCTTGAAAAGAGGTATTACCATACTAGTTGTCCAATCTGTGGGGAACCCCTGCTGTAAGATGTTGTTGAAAATTTTTGTGATGTGAGGTGAAAGAAATTTTAAGCCCCACTTTAGATACTCTGCTTGGAGTTCATCTAAGTCTTTTGCTTTTCCAACGCCCAACTTCTTGATACCCATCTCTACCTCTTGCACCGTGAAGAGTTTTGTGTCTGTGCTGACCAAGGGAGGAGGGTCAACCTTGGGATCCTGCTCATAAAGTTGTCTTGCATAGTCAAACCATTTAGAAGCTGTAATGTTGTTTTCAGCTTGCACCTTTTTCGATTGGAGCTCCTTCCAAAATAATTTGGGGTTATTTTTCCCGAGGAAGATTAGTTCTTCTCTCCTTGAAACCATAAAATCAGCTTTTTTCTTTTTTACTAACTGCTTGTAAGCTTTGAGCTTTATGTTATCCGTGTCTGATTCCTTCCACCTTCTCCTTGCCTTTTTGCATTCCTCGTCAAACCAAGCATTAACCGGAAAGCAATTTTTTTCGGACTTCTTAATTTTTGCTCTTTTGCACTCGCAAGTGCGCTTTGAATTAAATGTGTTAATCTGTGACTATGAAGGCCATGAGATGGGATTTCCTCCTTCTTGAAGAGCCTCTCTAGCATTATTTTGAAGGTATTACAATTCGCTGGATTCAAAAGAATTCTGCCCTTTGGGGTATTTTGTTGAACACATTGATTTTTCGACCCCAATTGCTTTTTTCCGGTCCAAGAGAAACTTAAATAGATTGGCTTGTGATCTGATTTTAAGTCCCAAATTTGATCTCCAATCAACACTTCCTCCATTTTTTCACACAAACTATGCGAGCAAATTACATAATCTACTACACTTGCTACATTGTAAGTATTGCACGTGAAATTACCGGACTTTTCCCATTTAGTCAACCCATTACAAATGACTAAATCGAAAGCCCCACATAGCATAAGCAGTTGTTCTCCAAAGATATTGCAGCCTTTATCCTCTGAAATTCATTTCCACCGATGATTACTCTCTTCTGTAAGCCAGATAGGGTCACTGTCTTCTTTACAACAAAGAATGCTAGCTTGTTCACTTGCAGTTCTAGCATTGAAATCCCCCACTATAAGGACTTCACCTAGCTGAGAATATATTGCAATATTCGTTTTTAGGGCTGCAAAGGGATCTTTGTGGTCAAGCCCTCTACTTTTGTAGATTTTTGAAACTTGCGGTGCAAAATAGCATGCTGCAATTCTAATGAGATTTCCATTTTCCGATATTTTAAGCCAAACAAATTGTTTATTTGGGTCTTCTTTTTCTAGCTGAATGAAACGACCTTCTTTTTCTCTTACTAATACCATGATACCCCCGTGCCCTTTGCCATTCCCTGCTGCCTTGTTCCACACTGCCATCTTCCAGTACCCTTCAAACAAAGGTGTCTTACACCCTTCATGCTCATGTGTTTCTATGAGGCAAATTATGTCTCTACCTTCCGCAATAGGCCCTAACCCAGGTCCTCGTCTCCATGGGTAACCCCTGTAGTTCCAACAAACTAATCTTAAGGAAACCTGGGTAAGACTTGATTGCTATTTGTTTTGACATGCAAGACTCACAGTTGAGTCTTTGTCCCTGCTTGCCCATAATGACCTTTCTTCCTCCTTTCTTGCTAAAGAGTTTGCTGCCTCTTCTTTGTTATCATTTTGTTGCATTGTTTTGGAAGGAGGTCCAAATTGCGCAATCACGGCTTTACCTTTATAGATCCATGCTCTTTTTCCCTCATCTCTTGCTGCCCTAACTTTTGTCATTTCATCCCTCCTTTCCTCTTGCTGTCTTACAGTTAAATCTTCTTCTATAAAAAACCGAGAACCCCTTAAGAGTTGCTTCTTTCTCATAATGATATCTTTATCATGCAAGTTGGCCAAGATGACTTTTATGGGCCTGGCTCTCTCACCGTTGAGCTTACCTACTCTCCATGCTTGACATACTTGTCCTTGCCATTGGAGTTTTTCTTTCAAGAAGTCTCTTGCAAGGTCAAGAGTACATTCATTTTTACCATACTCTTTCACCCCTTTAATAATTATGTTTGTTGCTCTATCCAGTCTTTCCTTGCTTTCTTTGCTTTCTCTATCTTGCATGTTGTTAACCTGGATGTTTGTTTCTCCTTCCCTCTTAGCAGAATTGCCAACAACTTGAGCCCAAGTTTTGGAAAGTTTTGTGGGATCTTCTTTCCTCCCTTCTCTTGATGTTTCTTCATTGTTGTCTATTTGAGCAACTGCTTTCCCCTTATCATGGGGTGGCTTCGCATTCATCACCTCTGTGTTTTCCACTGCAAATTTCTTCATGTTTTGCACCTCCGCTTTCATGCGTTGCCATTCTGTTTTCCCTATTCGGAGAGCTTCCTGCAGTAATGACACTTGCTCCTTCAGAACCTTGTTGCTTTCTGCTAAAGCCTGATTTTCAGCTGTTATTATATTGATTGTACAATCTCTTTCCAGCGCTTTATCTTCTACTACTTCCAACCTTTCTTTTACATTTAAGAGTTCTCTCACATAAAGGTCAGATGACCAAGTGAGAGGTGTGGATGTAGGACTATATAAAGCATACTCATCACTAACTTTTCCTTTTCCTTTTGACTTGTTGCCACATGCTTGCGAAGAAAACTTGTTTGAATGTTGTTTCTTGCGAACAATACTCTCCCTTTGAGACTTTTTCTTCTTTGTCTGCTCCCATTTTAGACGAGCTATTCTCCTTTTTAAAATGCCCTGATATTGTTTGGCATTGACCCAAACCCACTTCCCAGTTTTCGTTGATGAGGCAATTTTCACTTGCCCTATATCATTTGTTTCTACGGGTTCCAAAGTTTCTTGTTCCATTCTCATGATGATATTAAGGGAAATCAAAATCTCTGCCCAAAACTGACTGAAAACTAGCTGCTCTGCCCGCTATCCACTGAAAACTAGCTGCTCTGCCCTTGCTGCTCTGCCCACTGTCCCTGTCCTCTATGCTCTGCCCTTGCTGCTCTGTCCCTGTCCTCTGTCCTCTGTATAAAATTGACGAAGACTCATACATTAAAAAATCCCATTTCTGGATTGCATATTCTTTCCAGAAGTGCCCACTGCCCCAGAATGGCGGATTTCTTCACTGCGCCGAGTCGCTTTACACATTGAACCCCTATCCCGCTTCACTAACGCCTCCTTGACGACATAAACTAACTGCTGTATCTGCAAAACTGCGCTGGAAATATTGTGTCTCTGCAAATCTGTCTCAAGGATATTTGACAAAAACGAAACTGTATTATCCTCCACGCCGGAATCTCTGATCTCGTGACAAGAATCAGAGGAAAAAAAGGAAGTATGTTCAATTAACAAAAAGGAAGTATGTTACATAAAACAATATTTCAAACTATGATTCTAGGGCTCCTCTTCAATTAACTTCCTGGATGGAGCGAATAAATGAGTTGGTGGGTACTTTCTCCTCGATCACTTTCTCTCACGTATACAGAGAGAAGAACTCCACTGTTGACCGGCTTTCAAAATTGGGACTGAGAGGCCCTCTAAGAGTGATTCATTATGAACTATTTGAGGCTAAGGGTATTGGTGCTAGGAGCACAATACAAATGTTCTAAATAGGATATCAATCTACTTTTTGGAGGTTGATGAATGTTGGGATCTGCATCTTTTTGTCTCAAGATTATGCTCAGACTGGCGAAAGTCGAAAGCGCAGGGAGGAGTGGTTGGTTTACGGTTATTGGGCTTCTAGAATGACTAACATAATATAGCAGAAAATGACAGAATAATAATGGAAGCATTAAGGGACAAAGAGCATGGGACACACAAAAGTTTTTGACAGTTTTGTCAGTGTCAGTTTTGTTTCTGCACGAAATTGTTGAAGGATTTGGGGAACAGGCAGTCTAGATATTTCTTGCAAGTGCATATGGGAAAAATAAAGAATGATGTATGGCTCACAGGATTTTTCGTTATTTGATGACTTTTTTATGCAAATGTATGGATGATATTTTTTGTTTTTTTTACTGGTAAATTAATATAAACCAAATATTTTTCATGCTAAAATTAAAGAAAATTAATATTTTTGAGTATTTTATTTTGGAATATAATACTTTGAGAAACATTTACCATATTATTGTTAATATCAATTTCATAACATTGTTTTTTAATACTATTACTATTAGAAAATTAGGTCAACTCATAATCATTAGTTTAAATAAGAAAAAAATTAAATTCTAAATTAAAAAAAAAACTAATCTCATAGACTATTTTTAATCTGGTAAACATAAATTATCCTTCATTCATAATACTGCCCTGACTCATCACACATCAAAGCGATGGATGAACTGCGACATGCGGTCCTGCAAAAGACGAGTAGCCTCAGACCGCGGATGGAAGATGTGATATGCATGAATCTGTCCCTCAGCGTCCATCAACTCCGCCTCCTTCCCACACCTTTGTAGCAGCTCGTAGTACAGTAATCCGCGCGCTTTAAACCTATCCAATCCTGCCACAGCCACCAACACGGAGGGCAGAGGAACATCGCGGAGGTCGGGAGACAGAGGTCCTCCAGGATTGCTGACTGGATGGTCACGATTCGAGCCCGGCGGAAAGACCATCCTCCACAACAGGTCGCCAAATTCTATCTCGCTAGCTTCCTCTTCAAATCCGATTCTCTCCTCACCCGAAAAAGCAGGATGGATGACAATGAGCCCTCTGATGTGGAGCGCCCCCAGATCTCGACTCGCGGTCATCGTGCCAACGATGTGAACGATATTGCCGCCCGCGCTTTCGCCACCCATGAAACACCGCGAGTAATCGCCGTACGACTCAAGCCAGGGCTCCGCCTTACCACCGCCGTGGGCGGCCCATTCGACTGCGTAGCAGCAGTCGTCGTAGGCGGCGGGGAGGCGATGCTCGGGCGCCAGACGGTATTCGACGGAGATTATGAGCACTCGCGCCGCCCTTGCCACCCCGCTTAGGAATGAATGAACGATTTCCCAGGCGGTGGAGCCGTAGCAGAATCCACCCCCGTGGAAGTAGAAAAGCAGCGGCAGTTTCTGGCCGTGGGGCACGTCATCCGGCAGGAAGAGGCGAACCCAGACGCCCGTGGCCGGGTCAATGACGACGTCCTTCGACCTGGTGCCCTCCACCGGAACTTGCTCCGACGCAGCCATAAGTGGCTGCTCATAACGCAAGATGGAGCCGTCGGCGTATATTTTTAAGAGGCCGGGAACGTCCTTCACCACCTTCTGTGACATCTCCATCTGACAAAAAAACTCAAAGCTATAGTTGCCGCTTCTATTTCCGCTTCTGCAACTGTGAACTCCGTTCTCGGATTGAGTCAAGCGACCGGCGTTTGCATAATATATAGGCGGTGAGCGGTAATAAAACATATACCGTGGTTGAAACTTGACGGCGGTCGCTGGCGTTAGGTTTCAAAAAAAGACGGCTAATTTGTTTTTATCCGGAACTTGGACTTGAGATGGAAGACCTCTTGAAGGTACACTCCATATATGTGGTCAAATTTCTTGAACATGTGTTTTTATATCAGGACTTCCTTGTTCATAGTTTGCCTTTATTCTCAACTTGCAGTTCTAGATGGAAGGCGTCTTGAAAGCGACACTCTGTCAATTTCTGTGCTTTTGGATATTTGTTTTCATTATATATATTGACTTCGTTCTCGTTTCTATCCATTTTCAAAAGGTTGAAGGTTTTTTAAATGTCAAATATTTGTATGTTGCATCAAAGGGTACATGTTTATAGAAGTGTAGATGAATGTACAGTGATGCAAAGGTAGTACTACAATAAACAAGGATGTGGATATGGAAAGCATGAGGAATTAGGAGGCTAAAGTATTGGTAATGGAGAGCTTTCCAAGTGGATAAAAGTGTATTATAAAATCTGCTACATATCATATTTCTATCACCAAACTCATAACTAAACTAGAAGCAATCTTCCAAGAGACATAACTGTGATATTCTACCATATTCTACCATTTTCTTTGAACAACATCTTGGAGATTATGATGAGAAGTTGTTTGGATGGGGGAGAAAAAAACAATTGAGAAACATGCATTTCATAAGGTGCTCAAAGCCTAAACGAATTGAATTGGTGTCATTCTCTGCTGCAATTTAAGGAATCCATGAGTATTTCGATCATGATGTGATTTTGGATGGGCAACAAGTGGATTACCTGCTCACATTCTTGTTTTAAAGTTTAGAAAATAAAGGTTAGAGGACTAGATATGTTGAAAATGACAACAATTTGTTTTGAAACAAAACATGGAAATTTTGAAAACTTGATTCCTATTGGAATTTAAAAGAAAAACACAAATGATATCTTCAACTTCATTTCATTGTTATAATTCATCTCGATCTTAAAAAAAAAAACTTAAATTAAATTAAATTAAATTAAGTAAAAATTAAATAATTGCATACTTATGCATGTAATAATTAAATATAAATAAATAAATATTTGTAAATTAATTTTAGATTTCCATTTATAAAGCATATAAAAGTGTTTAGTTTGTTAAGACATATTTTTTTTAATATAAAGAATTTAAAACATAATAAATAATTAAATAATATATATGTATATTAAAAAAAAAATCATTTTTTTTTTTTAAAGAGGGAAGAAATCAACTTCTGTATTGATACCAAGCCAACCTACTTGTATACTCAAAAACTACAACCATCATATCCAAAACTACAAAATTTAATTTTCTTAATATCCAATAAAACTATATTTAAAATAGATTTAAAATATTATCACTCAATTACAACACTTTTAATATTATTTTTAAAATTTACAACATAATTTTCTTATGTTTTATTATTTTAATTATATTTTATTTATTTTATTACCATATTTAAATAGAAAACATTTGAATTTATGTATTGATGAATTATTATAAAAATATATCTTTGATAAAAAAAATTACCAAAATAAATATCATTTAATAATTTGATACGTAATTGTTAAACTAATAACTTGAAAAGTCAACATGAAAAGTTCATGTGCATAATTTTAATATTAAATTTCATGAACATAAAAGAAAATCAATTTTACATCATTTTTAAAAATATATAAAATTATATATTAAAATTTATAAATATTATTATATTTAAATTAATATATATATATATATATATATATATATATATATATATATATATATATATATATATATATATATATATATTTTTTTTTTTTTTTTTTTTTGAAAAAATAGATTTAGAAATGTATTTGTTTTTAAATTTATAATTTTAATGTTTTATTTTCGGATTTTTTTAGTTATTTAAATATAGTTATAATAAAAAAAATTAATATATACATATAAAATAGTTAAATGATAAAATGTATCGTTTAATTGTTTTATATTTTCATTTTTATTAAAAATTCAAAAGATTGTTTTATTTGAGATTAAAAATTTTATTTATTTAATTTGTATTTTTAGAAAACATAAATAAATATAAATTTAGAAATACAATAATTTAAAGCATTTAAAATACGGTTATGATCAAAAGCTTCTTAACAATGTATTAAATTTCAATCAAATCCACTTATGAAAGAGTAGTATAAAGATAATAATATTGGATTAAACTATTAAATATTATTGATGTTATTAGATAAACCAATCATATTTAAATTTAGAAAAATTAATAATATAATTAAATATATTAAAAAACAATGTATCAAAAGCTTCTTAACAATGTATTAAATTTCAATCAAATTCACTTAAGAAAGAGTAGTATAAAGATAAGAATATTGGATTAAATTATTAAAATTGTAACGGAATGCCTTAGGAGTGCACCCCATCACCCACTGCTCTACACCACGTGGGAATTATTGATGTTATTATATAAACCAATCATATTTAAATTTAAATTTAGAGTATTATTATTTTTAATTTTTAGAGTATTATTATTTTTAATTATAATTTCTTTAAAAAAACACTATATTTACATGGTTAAAAGAAATAAAAAATAAAAATAAAAAATAAAATAAAAAAAATTGTAAATATATAGTTTGAAAGTTCATTTTGAAATGGAAAAAAAATATAATCATTATTATTGCGCCGAGAGGCCCATTCTACAGCTCAGTATGACCTCGATGTGTAAGTATGTCAGAAGCCAAAAAGAAAATGTTGGCCTGAACAATAACTTACATAAACATATAAATAAACAATTAAAAATTCATTAAAGATAAATTTAAACTATATAAACTTAAAATATGAAGAGGTTTACTAACACTAAAAAAAGAGATATGGTAAATAAATAAAATATGATAAATAAGTAAAAATATAAATAAACCAGAATAGAAATCAACATCTAATTATATATGAAGTATAAGGGTCAAATACCATGTACCAAATTATTATTAATACCATGCCAAAAAAAACATTGTTAACCCTAATATTAATATTATCAAATTTAATATGTTTAGATTAATACAACATTAAATTTATTATATTGTAATATATATTAATATATCATGATTTATGATAGAGGTGGAGAAATAGGGGGAGTGACAAGGGAGATATGGAGATAAATTGAAGGAGAGGGGAGAAGAGGAATGAAGATACAGAGAGGGAGAAGAGTGAGAGAGTTAGAGAAGGGTAAGAGAGGGAGAGGGAGAAGAGTGAGAGAGTTAGAGAAGGGTAAGAGAGGGAGAGGGACACATAAATATGGAGGTGGGAGAGAGATAAGGAGAGAGGATTGGAGGGTAGGGATTGAGAGAGAGAGAAAGAAGGGGGAAGGGAGAGGGAGGTAGGAGAGAAAGGGAGAGAGAGAAAGGATGAGAGGAGGAGGAGAGATGGAGTTGGAGGCGGAGCGAGGAAAGGAAGAAGAAATACATAGAGAGGGAGTGACAAGGGAGATATGGAGAGAGAGTGTGTATGCTTATGGGTGAGATAAAGATACATAGGAGTGATGGAGACAAGGGGGGAGAGAAGGAGAAAGGGGGAGTGATGGAGACAAGGGGGGAGAGAAGGATAAAGGGAGAGAAACAGTAAGATAGTTGGAGAGTGAGATAGACTGATGGGGGAAGAGAGAGGATTGGAGGACAGAGAGAGAGATAAAGAAAGAGAGCTAGGGGGTCAAATAGAAGGAGGAAAGTGAGGAATGATGAGAGAGAGAGGAAGAGAGTGATGGGGGAAGAGAGGATTGTAGGGGGGAGAGAGAGAGAGAGAGATGGGGGAAGATAAAGGGAGGTAGGAGATAAAGGGAGAGAGAGGAAGGAAAAGAGAGGGGACTTGAAAGAGAGGAGGAGAGAGGGGAGGAGAGAGGGAGGGATAGAAATATGGATTTGGAGGGGGAGAGAGGGAGGGATTGAGAGATGGAGAGAGAGAGAGATGGGGGAAGAGAAAGGGAGAGAGAGGAAGGAAAGGAGAGGGGACTTGAAAGAGAGGAGGAGAGAGAGAGGGATAGAAATATGGATTTGGAGGGGGAGAGAGGGAGGGATTCAGAGATGGAGCTGGATGCGGAGAGAGGGAGGGAAGAATAAATACATAGAGAGTGAGTAGTGGAGAGAGAGGGGGAGTGACAAGGGAGAGATGAAGAGAGAGTGTGTATGTTTTGGGGTGAGATAAAGAGACAAATAAGGAGATATGGAGAGAAGGGGGGAGAGAAGGAGAGAGAGAATCATATAGTAACAAAGTTGGAAGGTGAAGATAGAGATAGAGAGGGGGGGGAGAGAAAGGAAGAGAGAGAGTGAAGAGAGGTAGGGAAAGAGATATGAAGATGGAGAGGGAGAGAGGGGGAGGTAAGAATAAAGACATAGAGGGTGAAAGGTGGATAGAGAGAGAGAGAGGGAGTGATAAAGAAGATGGAGAGAGAGGGAGAAAGGGTAGCAGGAAGGAAGAGAGATAGAAGCGAGAGAGAGAGAGAGAGAGAGAGAGAGAGAGAGAGGAGGAGGAGGAGGAGGGAGTGATAGATAGATAGATAGATTGGAGAAAGAGAGTTTATGTTTTGGAGTTTATATAGAGAGATAGAGTGAGATATAGATATAGATGTAAGGTGAAGAGAAAAAAAGATAGATGGAGAGAAGGAGGTAGGGACAAGGAAATTGATAGATATGGAGTGAGAGAGAGTGTGTGTTTGGTGGGGTGAGATAAAGAGAAAAAGGAGAGATGGAGGGATATATAGATATATATGGGGGAGAGAGGGAAGAAGATTTATTGCTGTAGATGCATTGATTTCAGTGTAGATGGTGATTTCTAATCCTATTTGATTTCTTGCACTAGATGAATTGATTTTGGTGTAGATGTTGATTTCTAATGATATTTGATTACTTACACTAGATGGATTGATTTTAATGTAGATGATTTCTAATCCTATTTGATTGTTTGCACTAAATGCATTAATTTCAGTGTAGATGATGATTTCTAATCCTATTTGATTGATTTCACTAGATGCATTAATTTTAATGTAGATTTTGATTTTTGGTTATATTTGATTTCTTGCTCTTGCACTAGATGAATTGATTTCAACGTAGATTATTTTTAATCCTATTTGATTGCTTGCATTGAATGCATTGATTTCAGTGTAGATGGTGATTTCTAATCCTATTTGATTTCTTTCACTAAATGCTTTGATTTCAGTGTAGATGGTGATTTCTAATCTTATTTGATTGCTTGCACTAGATGCATTAATTTCAATGTAGATGTTGATTTCTAATTATATTTGATTGCTTGCACTAAATGCATTGATTTAAATGTAGATTATTTATAATCCTATTTGATTTCTTGTACTAAATGCATTTATTTCATTGTAGATGGTGATTTTTAATCCTATTTGATTGCTTGCACTAGATGCATTGATTTCAGCGTAGATGTTGGTTTTAAATCCTATTTTCCTACTTGCACTAGACTCATTTATTTGAGTGTAGATGTTGATTTCTAATCATATCTGATTACCTGCATTAGATGCATTGATTTTAGTGTAGATGTTGTTTTCTATTATTATTTGATTTCTTGCATTAGTTGCATTGATTTTATTGTATATGTTGATTTCTAATTTTATGTAATTAGATGTATGATGTTACATTAATTTTAAATTCATTGGATTAATAGTGTGTGTGCAATGATTTCAGTGTAAGCACAAAAAATTATTGACAATGTACATTGATTTTTTTGTTATAGTAATTCAACCTATTAATATTGGAGAGCAAGAGAGACAAGGTATGATGTTTACTACAACAGCTTGAGCTAAATATTTAAATGGTTTATGATTCCAACTGTCCTTTCCAAATAACCAATATGAAAATATGACAAAACTAACATGGGTGAAAATAAGAATAGTAGAAGAAAATAGTTTGAAATAGTGAAGACTATTCGTAATTGACTACATTCTTATTATTCACAGTTTCTATCATTCAATATTATTACATTGCCACTTTGCATTCAAAATTTTATTTCATCATTAAAGTTATTTTACAGTATTTATCATTGTAAAATCTCTTTCGGTAATAATCACATATAATGGAAAATTGTCGACGCCTTTCGAACCAACCAGTGTGGTTCATCATCAGGACTAGGTGAGAGATTAGATCAAATAAATAAGCTTAAATAGATGTAGAGATGGTTAAACTAGCCATTTAGAAAACGACTAGTTTGACTTTTTAATAATTTATAATGTTTTTAATTAGTAACGACTATTTCCCTCCTACTATTAAACCTTTTCTTCTTATTTTTTGCCCTTTTTTTTTTTTAAATTAATTAATTTTTATTTTTATTTTTATTTATTTATTTATTTTATCTTTTTATGTTTTATATCTTTTTGAAAGTTTGATATTTTTTTTTTAATTTTTTTTTTTTGTAAATTAGGCGGGACCTTTCTATTTTCTATTTATAATAAAAGAGCAGATTACAAAAAACAATATCCAAGCAGCGACCCCAACCTGCCCGTAGGAAACCAGGTCTGTTGGCCACCGATAAGCGTGAAAAGCATACCAAAACTGGAATTGTTTCATTTGTCTATACCTAGCATGGGCTATCTGTCTTCCTACATCCTTTTCTACCTTCTGATTATATAAGGAAAATTCATATACATATTCACATTGCATTAAAAGAAAATACTGAAAGTGAACTATCCATCTGATGAGGAGACTGGGGCAGGATCCTTCTTAGTTGTCCCGGGCATGTCGACTTGCTGCATTTGTTGGAGAGTCTTCTCAATACGACCTAGCCTGTTATCCATTCTATTAATACGGTCTGTCGCTTGATATTGAGTAATATTAATGTGTTACAATTGGTCCTGGATTTCTGTCAGCAAATCTTGAATGCTTGGCATGCTTGGTTCATTCTTTGACTGTCCTGTTTTAACAATTTTTGGTGGGAAACTTTGCATTGCTTTTGCTATGAGGCATTTAACAATCCAATAAGTGTGAATGGTTTGATGAAAGAGGGTGAGCCGGCCTTGAGTGTTACCCGGGTCTGTGATAAAATCTAGAATCTCAGCCTCACTTTCATTATTCTCTGGTTCTATCTGTATATCTCTCTCCCATCCTCTTATTTCTTGACGCACTGTGGAGGAGTTACCCAAGACATAATTCACTGCAAGAGTTTCCAGATGTTCCTGATTAGTCTTCCTACCTCGCTTCTTTGGAATATACTCTAGCTGTATCTGTTGTTTACCTCGCTCAGAGTCTGAACGGGTTCTTCTTTTCCCCATGATCAGAGGTATCCTTTGAAATAACAGAGAACTGTAAGATGAATGCATGAAGGAGTTTATATTAGTGACTCGCCCATCAGGATAAGTGCAAGACGTGACTCGCCCATCAGGGTAGGTGCAGGACGTGTATCTATTTTTGCTGAGAGAAGAGGATAACAGACTAGCCCAGTGAACAGAGAGGATGAGCTCATTCGGCTCGACCAAACAACTTTCAGAAGGTCTGATGGTATCCAACTTCTTCAGATGGGAAAGGTGGCTGAACTGGATAATTAAATTGACAGGAGAGAGTGTCGGTCTCTTTATGGCAAGGGTAACCAAGCGCAACCACAACATTCTTGTGGGAGTAGACAGAGCCTGATGACTAGAAGGGTAATTCAGAGGGCGATAATTCCTCTTCGAAATCCAAACCCATTCAGTATTCTTGTAGCCACGAACACTGAAATTAGGAAAGAGGTAAATATGAAAAGCATTGCATAGAGCCAGTTGTTTCTCACAATCTCCCTCTCGACATAACTGTGCTTGAAAAAGAGTAATACAGTACTTACACAGACAATTCTTATGACTACCATGGATTAAGGCCCTTAACCTACCCATACTGTTGACAAAAGACAGGTATTTCGCAAGCTGAATGGAAGGGTCTCGAAAGCAAGGAGGAATAGGGCTTAAAAAGGGAGTGTAAAACCAAGTAATTATATCAAAAACCCCATCTATCATGATTGCGAGGCTGCTGAACCAGTCCAGGCCTAAAACCATGTTCAATAGAAAAGGGATAACAGAAACATACCGTGGTCGTGTAGCGAGGTTGAGAAAATGATGAGAGCCCGGCGTCCTCCTTTGCTGGCTCCAAGCGTTTGCATGCAAACAAAGCATGAGCGATTGGAGCATAGGAAGGGGTGGCCTTACCTTAACTACAACCTTCCCTCTCCTCTCTAACATACCAGCCTGGCGAGAGTGCGGAAAAATCATGACTTGGTGATATCACACACTTCGTTGATCGAGAGGGATGGTGATCCTTCAACCCTCTTAATTACCAGAAGGCCGGTTTAAAGCCAAGTGGCCATTCCGTTCTGCATGTTGTACACCCCGATCAGGGGGTTGGAGGTCCTTACTTACAATTAGCTGTAGGGAATGTAGCTCCACATCCCATATAGCATCGGAGGGTCCAGCGTCTATGGGACGATCTGTGTGTTGGCATCCCCAGTTGGCCATATAATCCGTCGTTGCATTGCCTTTTCTTTGGATATGACTTGGAAGTAAATACTGAATCTGATTTAGTAATTTGCTTACTTCTTGTATGAGTGCTGCAGTCCTCCAACTTTGCGATATTTTCTCCCAGGGTGTACCTTGCTGCAATTTCTGAAGAATCCCTGTTACCATTGCCGAATCTCCCTGAACTATGAGTCTCTGATAATTTTCTCTGATAGTTATGAGGAGCCCTTGCTTAACAGCCATTAGTTCGGCTTCATTATTTGTGGCGTGGCCTAAGTCAAAAGCATAAAACCGGCATACTGCCCCCTAAGAATTTCTGAAAATCCCTCCTGAGCCTGCTTGCCCCGGGTTCCCTTTGGAAGCCCCATCATAATTGAGTTTTATAAAGCCTGGTTGAGGTGGTAGCCATTGTTCCTCAATATATTGATTAGGGGGTCGATACTTCCATAAACCTTTGTGGAGCATTTGCGGTTTAAGGTTGAGATGTTCTAAGATTTGAGATTCAATACCCTCTGTTTGCCAATCTTCATCTGTCCAGCTTTCTACTAGAATGGTTTCTCTAATATTTTCCATTGATATTTGCCAAATGGCTTGCATTGGTTGTTCAGAATCTTGAAAAACTCTATTATTCCTTTCTTTCCAAGTATTCCAGAGAAGGAACCCGAGTGAAAGGGCCCATGCTCTATTGATCACTTGACAATGATATCTTCCTTTTCTCCAATTACCAATGGTTTCCGGAATGCTTTCATTATTTTTATCCGTTTGCTTAAACAGTTGTTCCAGGTTCCTCCACAGTGGCTGCACAAAGGGGCATGAGTTGAGAATATGTTATGTTGTTTCTGTCTCCGATTTGCAGAACAGGCAGTGAGAAGGTCCTATCATTCCTCTTTTCCGGAGATTCTCCCACGTCAATATTCTACGATGGCTTACCAGCCATAAGAAAAACTCCACTTTAGGCCAATGTTTCCATGCCCATATTTTCTTCCATATCGGTCGAGCATTGTTCTGGGCTTGTTGGGATTCAATATAATATCCTTCTTTAATGGTAAACTGCCCTTTTGTCATATAGCCCCATCTAAGGATATCCAAGCCTGTTGCTCTTCTGATTTTCCGCGTTTTGAGTTCTTTCTGAAGGTTATCCCATTGTTGTGTTTCTGGAGCTGCTGGCCACTCATTCTTGTCTTTCCATTTCCTCCACAAGTTATTTTGATTTGGCACCCAGTAGTGTTGCACAAGTCGCTGATTCGGGGTGTTTGTGAACAGAGAAATATCTCCCAAGTCCAGCCGGCTAAACAAATTTTCCCTTTCTTGCTAAGAGTCCTCCCAAAATAGTGCTGTGCTTCCTTCCCAGATTTCCCAAAAGATGTGGGTTCGAATTAAATTCCTATTCGTAGCTGCCAGGTTCCATATGGAGGAGCCTTTCGGGACATTATCGAGCTTCAAACGTGCTGAGGTTGTAATTGGCATAACATATTTTGTACTCCAAATATTTTTCCATATATCCCGACCTCCCTAAAGCCAATGCCACCATAGTTTAGCTCCCAACAAATTGTTCAAGATGAATGGATCTCGGAGGCCCAATCCGCCAGCAACTTTCAAATTCAATAACTTGTCCCAAGTTAAGAGCGCCCATTTCTTATTAGATTGAGCTCCCTGCCATAAAAGTTTTTTGAACATACTAACGAGTTGAGTACAGATCCCTTTCGGGCAGGCTCTTCCTAACAGTTGGTATACCGGCAAAGCTTGAAGCACCGATCTTAACATTATGAGGCGTCTTGGTGCATTCAGAACTCTGAAATCCTAGTTCTGAATCCTTTTCTCCACTCTTAATATGATATCCTGCCAATCTGCTATTCAAATTGGGCTAGAATTTAAAAACATGCCAAGTTATTTGAGAGGGAAGGATCCTCGTTGAAACCCCAGGGTCCAGGCAAGGAAATTCCACATTGAAACTGGACAATTAAAGAAGTAGACATTAGACTTATCATTATTGATCTGAGTTCCGGACGCTTCCATGAAAACTTCCAGTATGTTGATAATAGCTCTGCATTCTTTCAATGTTGCCATACAAAATAGGAGGATGTCATCTACAAACTGCTGATGAGTTAGCGGAAGCTGAGGTCCCCACAGTCTTAGACCTTGTAGTTTCCTTTCTGTTACATGGGCCTTAATTAGTCTGCCTAGCCCTTCTGTTGCAATGATAAAGAGAAAAGGGGAAAGGGGGTCACCTTGCCTGAGGCCGCATGAGTTGTTAAATGGTGTCGTGGGACTGCCATTCAGAAGGATTGAGAAATGTGGGGGTGATATGAATGAGCGTAACCATTGGAGCCATCTGTCATCGAACCCGAAGGCTCGCATCACCTCGATCAGGTATTTCCAGCTTATGCGATCGTATGCTTTAGATAAGTCCAGCTTGATTAGCAGCCCCTTCCGTTTGTCTTTCTTAAGTGTATGGATTGCTTCCTGGGCTACCACAATGCCATCCAAGATTTGTCTTCCTTTGATGAAACTCGTTTTCTCAGGGGATATGATAGTTGGCAGCAAAGGTTTTAACCGATTTACCATAATTGTGGAAAGGATTTTATAGATAACGTTACAAAGGGCTATCGGCCGAAAGCCAGCTGGAGTATCTACATTTTGTTGTTTGGGGATAAGAGTAACAAAAGTGGCATTCAGAGCTGGATAAACTGTCTTGATTCGTCTAGATACTTCTACTACTTCTAGGATATCCGGACCAATGAATGACCAAGCAGATTTGAAAAATTCACTGGTAAATTCGTCAGGCCCTGGAGCTTTATTCTTAGGTAAGTGCATGACCACTTCTTCAACCTCTTGTAGAGTGACTTCCCGAAGCAAGGCTAAGTTCTGCTCTCTGGTGATCGTATGAGGGATGTGCACTGTTATCTTCTGAATTGCTGCCTGTCGGTTCGGAAGAGGTTCAGTAAGAAGATCTTTGAAATGATTTACCAGCTCCCTCTCCATATCTTCGTGCTTGATTAATCATTCTCCGTTTGCTGTTTTTAGTGAAAATATTCTGTTGTGTTGTCGTCGCTGCAGCATAGCTTTGTGGAAGAATTTTGTGTTGCGGTCTCCTTCTTTCAACCAAAGGACTCGAGATTTCTGCTTCAAAAGTATTTCCTCCTACTTTTGTCTCTCTTCTTGGTCACTAAGAGTGCGCCCTTCCTCCAGGGCTAGCTCCTCTGTTTGCCCCTGGAGAATTATTTGTTGTTGTATCTCCTTCATTTTGACCTGCAGTCTGATTTGGTCCTGGTGAATATTTCCAAATTCTAAACGATTCCAGCGTTTAATTTCTGCTTTTAATTGTTTGAGGCGCAACTGGAACGAATGCATTTTATTATGGCCCCTTACCGGATTCGAACTCCACCAGTGTTTAACCTTGTCCATAAACCCTGGATCCCGTAACCAAAAGAGCTCAAAACAGAAGGGTCTATTGTTTCGACTTGCCTTTACATCTATCTCCAAGCCAATCGGCCAGTAATCAGAGCCCATGGAAGGGAGGATAGTAGCTTCATAATAAAGATCCAGACTGACCAATGCTTCTATGGCTAAAAATTGATCCAATCTAGAGGCAACCTGGTGCCTCTCTCCCCTCTGATTATTCCAAGTAAACTGGCCATTAACAGTTGGAAGATCGACTAACCAGAGGTCATTTAGCAATTCACGGAAGAGAGCCATTTCTGGGTCTTCTCTTCTGAGCCCTCCCTTTTTTTCAGAGAGATTCAAGATCATGTTGAAATCCCCACCTAAAAGCCAATATTTTTCATTATGCATAGTACTAAGCCTGCGAATACTCTGCAAAAACTGAGCTCGCTCTCCTGGAATTGGAGGACCATAAACAACAGAAATAAGAAGCAGTACCTCTGATCCTATCTGACGGAAAGTACCTGTTAAAATTCTAGGGAGGCCTATCCAGCCTTCGGCTATGATCTCAGCTGCATTCCAGAGGATGGCTATTCCTCCTGATGTTCCTATGGAGTCTATTTCCATGCATACATATTGCATTTTAAATGATTGAAGTATAAACTGAAGCTTTTGCTCAGAAACTTTTTTTTCTTGTAATAACATGACCTGAGGTTTTTCCACCTTCATTTTTTCTTTCAGATAGCACTGCTTACCCTTAATTTTCAATCCTATAATGTTCCAGGAAAGCACCTTCATTAATAATTTTTAGGCTGTTGTTGAAATACCGTTGTTAACGGTATTATCTTTCCTGTATTAATTAGCATTTCTCCGACTAGCTGTATCGATTCCTGCAAGGTTCGCCTGCCTTGCTTTTTTGCCGGTTTTGAGGGAGGGATAGCCTTATTTCCAACTGATTGTTCTTGTTCTTGAGCTTCTTGTTTGGCTTGTGCTTTCAGATAATGCTCGAAGGTTTCTTTATACAATTTCTTTTGATCTGCCGGGATGAATCTATCATCAAGATTTCTCCATTCGAACAGGAGCCGCTTCAAAAGTTTTTCCTCTGCACTAAGATCTTCTTTTGGCTGTTCTACTTCCATCGGCATTAGTTCTTGCATCATTCTTTCTTTAGGCGTCTCTGTATCCTATCCTGCTTTTCGTTTTGTGGACTGGTTTTTCTGAGGGGGCTCCGCCTGTCCCTCTGCTATACCTTCAACGAAAACCTCAGCAATTGTCGATTCGCCTTCCTCTTGTAATAATTCATACCTATTATCATGTACTTTCTCTCCAGTAGGTTTTTTTTTTTAGGCCGGACCCGTTGCGGCATTCCCTGAACGAGAAGAGCGTTTTTTTGTTGCGACCTGGACAAACCCCTCTTCATCCTGTCGAGGTGGCGGCTCAGGGCCATTAACTCAAGGTTGTTGTTGTGCTTGAGCGTTTAAGGGGCAGGATCTGTACAAATGCCCATACTCATGACAATGGCGACAGTGAAATGGGATATGCTCATAGTCAAGCAACTGAAGCCATATTTTTCCCTCATATTCGAGTTCGATCATCTCTGGGAGAGGCTCATAGATGTTCATATAGACACAGATTCTTGCAAAGGATGTATATCGACCCCGAGCTGTGGAGTCTGCAATCTTGACAAAAGTACCTAGGGAATTTCCTATACCTTCCAAAATTTCAAGGTTCCAGAAATCCATAGGGAGCCCAAAGAGCCGAACCCATACTGGAGCAGCCAGAAATTGCTCTTGTTCAGGGTTGTAACATTCCTCCCATTGTCTGAGAAAAATCCCTGCATTGCTGTAAAAATAGGGCCCTCCCTCAAAAATGCGTTCTTTATCTTGTAAATTTGAAAAAATAACTGTAAAAAAACCCTTCGCCCCAAGTTTGAGATCAATGTGACCTTTGGACTGCCATTTTATTTGTATCCATTTCAATAACTCTTTTTCTGAGGGCCAAATACCTATGAACTTACAGATCAAAGCGCTTCATGTAGCCTCTGTACTCCTCCAACTTCGTCGGTGGGATTACAAATCTCGGTTTCTTGACTGCCCTTGGCAAGCATTGTCCCTTCATCTTGGCTTGCCATTCGGCTCCTAGTACCGGGGCAGTTTTTTGCTAAGTATTAGCTGAATGTGATGCCCGCAGTAAGTGGTCTCCGCTGGTTACATTGCGGTAGGAGGGTGGTGGCCCTCCTCCTGAAGACGTAGCCATAGTTGAACCAGTCGGCAATGGCGTGAAGCTTCCAAACCCTAGCGAACTATGCTGTCTCCTCGCTTCATTCTTGGAGCGCGCTCATTTCCCTTCTCCAACATCCCTTTTCAGATCTTTAATTTTATATTCATTAATTTATTTGTTTATTTGTTTTTTTTTTCCTTTTTATTTTAGTTTATTTTTATTTTTATTTTATTATTTTTATTTTTTATTGTTTTTATTTTGCTATTTATTATTTTTATTTATTTATTTATTTATTTTTATTTATTATATATATATATATATATATTTTTAATTTATTAATTTATTCTTTGGTTATTTTTTACTTAAGCCTCTCGCTTTAATTAATTAATTAAATTGATATTAAAAAAATAAAAATAAATAAATAAATAAATAAGTTTATTAATCTATTAACTAAGTGAATAAATTAATTAAATGGTTTAATAGTAGTAGGGAAATAGCCATTACTAATTAAAAACATTATAAATTATTAAAAAGTCAAAATTTTAACCATCTCTACATCTATTTAAGCTTATTGATTTGATCTGATCTCTCACCTAGTCCTGATGATGAACCACACTGGTTGGTTCGAAACCCGTTGACAATTTTCCATTATATGTGATTATTACCGAAAGAGATTTTACAATTTTATATGGATCACAGAAGCATAGATTCTAAAAGTATTTATCATCTCAAAAAGGTGAGGTAATTAATCAAATTTGAAATTAAAATGACTCAATAAATCTCAGACATATTTAACATATTTAAAATGGTTATGTTAATATTATATGTATTTACATATTATTGATAAAATTAAGCATATGTTCCTATATTATTGATAGATTTTCCTTGGTCACACACGACTGAAACCAGCCTAGATCCATCTTTTCTCCGGATCTATTAAGCGCCGAGAGGGATCAAATCTCTCGAGGTGAAAACCTTTCCTCAATTTTTGCACTCAAAAAAGAGGTTTTCACCTGGAGAGATTTGATCCCTCTCGACGCTTGATAGATCCAGAGTTAAGATGGATCTAGGCTGGTATTACGAATGTAAATAATGAAAAATGACTTAGTTTATAATATTGTATATGATGATGATGAATAATGCCCTCTAAGATCTCTATAATTTATTGGCCATTAAAAATATAAGGAAATGAGCCTATATGGCTTACCCAAGCAATACCTGCAACAATTGATAACAACATTGCAATGGTGCATGCAATTTTAAATTAAACAAAAACAATCAATCACAAAATATATATATATATATAGCCTTTGAAATTAATGTAGACCATTCCTCCTTCAATACTCTACTTTCATGTTTACTCACCTTTTCCACATTTAAAAGAGAATGCAAGCCATCCTCGCATTCATTGAGATTCATAACTTCCATTTCCCTTGCCACCCAGAGCCAATAATGGCAGTAGCTACTACAGATGTCACAAAATTCAAAAGCATCGTCTCTGTAACCAACTAATCATTATGTTAGTATCAACCAACTATTATGTGAGTATTTGTAGATGTAAATATATTGAATTTCATTAGCCAATATATATTTGGAGCTGGTAATACAGATGATATAATTGCTAAAATCCCCATTAACCCTATTTATTTCAACACCACTCACTCATAAGTATTATGGTAAAAACATATATGCTATGTAGCAACCCAAAAACTAATTGGAGATACTACACAAATTGAGAGTAGTGTCTTGAAATTCATGAAAAGTATCCCAACTATTTCTATTTCAATTGGGTTAACACTGTTATTTATTATTCTTTGTTAATTACACACTATCTCACTAAATAAGTCCTGCAAAATAGGAAACCAAACTAACTAAATAACATTATGTTTGCCACATATTGTTAACAGTTTTTACCAATTGTTGCATGTATCATTTGGAGATGAATATGTGAGCTTGGTTGGTCTTCCTCTTTTGGGGGATTTTTTGTCTGGGGCTGTGTGAAAAATTAAGTGTTGTAGTTCATTGGTTGAAGAGGCATCTGTGTGAATAGTGTTGTAGTTCATTGGTTGAAGAGGCATCTATGTGCTTGGTTGGTCTTCCTCTTTTGTTGGGACTTTTTGACTAGGTGTGTGAATAACAGTGAATAATGAAAAATGTGGTACTCCATGTTTAGTAGTTTGGAACTATTAACATACTAACATCATGTTCATTTGTCATGGATGAATGTGTTTCTATGGTGTTCCTCGTTTGCAGGATTTTTTGAGTTGTTTGGCCTTCCTAATTTTCAAGACTTGTTAAGTGGGTTAGTGTTTGAATCATAGTGAATGAAAAAGAGTGTGGAACTTAGTTGGTAATTTGGACTTGGACTTCCATACTCTCCTCTCCTCTTGTGTGCTCCTCTTGTGTTTTGATGAATGTGTCCTTGCTTGGCCGACCTTCTTTGTGTGAATTTTATAACTTGGATGGGGAGGTGTGTGAATACCTGTGGATGATTAAAAAATGTGGTACTTTATTTGGTGGTTATGAGATATAGCTCTTTACTTCATAAGGATTCCAACATATCATACCATAATCCTTATGTCAATGGAGTGTCCACAGAGATAATGTTATTTTGGAAAACATTATAGTAATTAGTTATTTTGGATTTATATTAGTGTGTAATTAACATAGACTAATAAACAACATTGTTAACCAAATTGAAATAGAAATAGTTGGGATAGTTTTTATGACTTTCAAGACACTACTCTTGATTTATGTACTATCTCCAATTAGTTTTTAGGCCGAGCTCTACATAGCATATATGTTTTTACCATAATACTTGTCATTGAGTGGTGTCCAAATAAATAGGGTTAATGGTGATTTTAGCATTTATATCATTTATATTACGAGCTCTAGATAAATATTGGCTACTGAAAATCAGTGTTTACATCTTATATAGTAGGATCTACCAATACTAACATAATAGTTGGTTACAAAGACCAGGCTTTTGAAGTTTATGCCATTTGTAGTAGTTGTTGTCATTATGCTATGGGTGGCAAGGGAAATGGAAGTTATAAATGTCAATGAATATGAGGATCACCTTAATTTCTCATTTAAAGGTGGAAAATGTGAGTAAACATGAAATTAGAGTATTTAGGGAGGAATATTCTGCATTAATTTCAAAGGTTTTACAAATATTTCAATATTGTAATTCACTGCTTTTGTTTAATTTAAAAATGCAGGCACTGATGCAATGTTGTATCAATTGTTGCAGGTATCGATTGGAAAATGTTCATTTGTTGCATTCAAATATTTACCATGTCGGGTATGATCTCAAAATCAGTGGCATCTATGGAAGGGATCGTTGGATGGAAAAAGCAGTTAAATTATGCTAGACCTGCGAAATAGGAGACGGAGGGTCGCCATTGTACCCTAGGCCAGAGTAATAGAGGATCTAGCTAAAAAACAATAATAAGGGAAATTACTTTTTATTCATGTGCGATCATTTATGAATAAATTCCTCAGTATCCAACCTATTTTGAGCTTCATACTCTAGTGACTTCCAAGATTGGGAATGGGCAACATGGTTTTTGATGTAGAGGAGTACGATTGATGGTGGGCATATTGAGATAGTGATATTAGAGGCAGATTAACCTCATTTTCATTGTTCGTTGCTCGATAATTTTGGCACATGTAAACCAAATCTGGTGTTTGGCAGCCCTGGTTATGGGAGATTTGAGGTGGGTCCCATTGTTTTTAGTTGTGAGAGTTTTATTTAGAGAAGTTTCATTGAATAAAAAAATTTGGATCCACTCTTCCAGTGGGCTTGACCTAGGCACTAGAAGTTCGTGTTTTATATAAATTTCAGAGGTCCATCAGTAGGAGTATTCAAGTAAGAGGCTTGTTAAGGTTTCTGTAATTTTGTTTAAAACATAGATATATAGAATAGCAGATAAAGGGATTTTGGATTTTTTTTTTTCAAGGATTCAATGAGGGAGAGCATCAAGAGGGGTCTACCCTCTATGGGGGGGATGCCAATGGTAGATCTCTGGCTCTGTCCAAAGTGAGGGCGATCTAGAAGACCTTCAACAATTTGAAGATTACGATTTTGTGTGGTTTTGTCACGATTCTTGTTTTGAGGGGCACCATATGAGTAGGAAATTTGGGTGGCCAGGATACGGGGGATGATGGAGCAATCCAAAAGGTGGAAGAGGAGAATGCCAAGGAACTAGAAAATATCAGTAGGAAGGAAGATCCTGATGAAGAGAATGAGTTGGGGATGAAGATTTATAGTAATGCAACCTATCCTAATTTAACATATACTTTGGGACCCCAGATTAGTGATTGGGATCAACAAAGAATAATTTGGCTTAAGGAAATTCCTCAATTTCCTACTTATGTGAATGGGAAACCTAGGATTTTTCATGTCACTGGGTGCTAACCCAACCCATGTCATATCTCAGTTGGAGATCATTATTTTCTAAAGGGAATAAAAAATAAGATTGATTACTGCAGGCTTCATGTCATTGAGATTTTCTATAACATGGCTCATTTGGATAAGGATATGGTTGGTTATTGGGCCAAGTTTCCTCTGCTTTGAAGGCTTATGTTGTCACATCTAGAAGTGGAATGGATATGGTGGATGGAAAGTGGTGTTATGCTCACTGATATGGTTTTTGAGTTCTCGTTGGATAAATACAAGAACTATAATTTTGTTTTACATGGCTGGGAGAGTTTGGTTTATGGAAAACAGTTTAAGGAAAAACCCTTAGCCATAAAGGCATTCCCTTGAAGTCAAACTACTCTAATACCAAATGCTAGATTTTATATTATACAATTCATTGTTGCAAATAGATTCTTAATTAATAATATAAAATATGTAGTGATGCATACACAGCTAACACAAATATTTTACCTTGAACTCAAACAAGGAAAATCAAAAATATTTTTTAGTTTATTATATTTGCAATGATACAATATAATATTTATACCATGCAACATCCATAAACCCGCAATTCATTAACCCTGGATTAGAATACACCCGTAGTTCCTTACCTGGAATTACAAAACCATGGGTTGAACCAGCATGTGCTATAGACAGTTAAAAGCGAAAACTGCCAAAATAGATGCAAAAATTTCCATTTTTTTTTGGCTCTGCCCCCCTTCCTCCTCCCCCCTACCCCCCACGATCTCTCAGCTGGGCCCAAAACATATGAATTGTATATAGGGATAATCACACAAATAATATAACACATACACAACAATAAAGATGTAGAAGCTCTGCTAGATAATGGAGGTTTCCCCCTCAAAGAAGAAAGTGAAAAATGTTTCCTTATCAATAAAGATGTAATATTTTAGTTCATATTTTCTATTATGTTCACAAATCTATTGATTTTAGCAATATATTTGATTATACTTGTAATTTGTGCTTTGAATATTCTTACTTGGTGAAACATAGTGTTTCATGCTCTCTAGGGTATTCGTTGAGTGGGATTTGATATTCCTTCAATGATTATATTCTTTGACTTGAGCTTGTCCAAGTTTTCCTATTACTTTGTTTCTAAGTTTTCAGTAAAAAACTTAATAGAATTTTATCTTTTATCTTATTACAGAATTTATCTAAATGGTAAATCCATGTTAAATTCAAATTCATAAAGCATTAAAAGGATTGAATAATGTGCAATTGTTATCATTTAAAATGAATTTAGATTGAGATAAAAGAAAGGATAACAATATTTCTATATATTCTCGGCATTTGTATTTTTGTTAAAATATAGTGCTCTCTCTCTCTCTCTCTGATGAAACAAGCATTCAAGGTTCCACATAGTTGAAGGTAAATTGGGTTCGATCGGGAAAATGTGCAATTTTTATCATTTAAAATGAATTTAGATTGAGATAAAAGAAAGGATAACAATATTTCTATATATTCTCGGCATTTTTATTTTTGTTAAAATATAGTTCTCTCTCTCTCTCTCTCTCTCTCTCTCTCTCTCTCTCTCTTGTTGATGAAGCAAGCATTCAACGTTCCACATGGTTGAAGGTAAACTGGGTTCGATCGGGAAATGTGTGCTAAGTGTATTTCAGGAAATATAAACAATTAATGATTATGTCCAATTATAAATATAATTAGATATCATTTATTTGGATTCAACTACATTAATTAACTCATTCATCTATGACCATTTCCATGAGAGGTAGTTATGTTGGGAAAAATACTGAGAGGGGGGGTTGAATCAGTATTTACTACATAATCAAATCTTTTTACTTTTTCATTCCTTAAAACCCATACGCTACTTTCCTTCAGTAAAATAGCGTATATACGCGGATCCCCTTAATGAAACTAGCGTATACACAGAGATCTAGATCTGTCATTAAATCTTCACTTATATTATTCCATCATTCATTCATCAGATGTTCAATAAACAGTAAACAGGTGCAGTAAGAATAGAATAAACCATCACACAAAGCATCACACATGAACATATGAACACCGGGGATTTTTAGGTGGAAACCCCAAATCGGGAAAACCCGTACGGTTAACAAGCCTTGATATTTTATTATAGAAAAACATCTTACAACATATGTCTTGAGCGCAGACTTGACTTGGCCTGTAATTTGCGCTCGTTTGACCCTCTCCTGGAAGGGAGCTCCAACCCCCTGACTCGTTTACCAGCCTCTCCTGGAAGGGAGCTACGATCCCCCGATCTCGTTTACCAGCCTCACCTGGAAGGGAGCTACGACCCCCTGACTGAAGGCTACAACCTTCGGCACCACCTTGGACCACGTTTCATCAATTTTCACACTGGATCCAACAACTTCAATAGAACACCACTTGCAAGCCACATTTCATCATATTTTCAAACTGGACCCTTTCCATACTTTCGCACGATCAACCATGAAAGCAGGATACATATAACTCAGCGGCGGATATCGGTAAACGCGAGAACGAGATCAGACATTTCTTATATAAGATACGAGTCTTGACAAACCCTAGTTTGCATACGCGTTCCCTTCTGCGATGTCGCGTATATACGACGCTCGTCCACACAAACCAGCGTATACCTCGGTGTATGTTTTGTTGCGCATCACGCGTTTCTCTTCGGCCCGAAGCCGCGTAATATCAGCGCTTCCTCATGACTTGAAATAGCGTACAGATTTTGTAACATTCTGAAGCGACATACTTCATCGAGATCAGATCTTGATTTGAGATCTACCCTTTGCTTAGACAGAGATGTTAAGCGAATGCTTTCGCCTCCATCCTGAGATCTAAGCCTTCCATAATCAGATCTAGCAAATACAAGAGCAATTGAGATCTAGATCCCCTTCTTCATCATTGGTGCATCATACATTCAGATTTATCATTCAAGTGTAACCCTTTCCATTCAGATATACTTCAGAGAGAAGTATTCATTCAAGCTCAGACATCTTTCACCCACACTCATGTTATGCACAATGAATTTGTTCTCCTTATATAGGTTTATCCTTTTTCAATACCATGAGCCCCTTTTTCAATACCATGGGCCAAAACAATACCATGAGCCCAAAAACTACCTGGACGGGGTCAATTAGGCGGATCATTACCCAATACAATGGGTCAATACCATGGTGGTTACCCCTGGTTTTGCACTTTTTGAGCGCTTTTGCCCATACGCGACTTGGAACGTTCCTTTCCGCGTGCATACACGACTTCCCCTAGGCAAATCCGCGTATACAAAGAGACATACTCTTTTCATCATATTTTGAGCACATTCTGAATTCCTTTCTTCATTTCCTTTTGTACACACTGTAGATACATCATATTTTCTTCATCAGGAACATATTCTCTCAAGCACAACTTCATCAAGTAGGTTGTCATCATCTTCATCAAGAGGGTTGCCTTTCAAGTACAACACTCAGCATCATATCGTCAACAAACATTATATCACATCAGATTTACATCATTTACTAAGTCCATCAAGTCAAGCATAACTTCATCAGGTGGATTGCCATCAAGGACAACACATGTCAACAGTCACATGTCTTCATCTTCATTCAGTGGGTTGCCATCAAGGACAACACTTTGCATCATATTGCCAACAATCTCCCCCTTTGGACTTGATGGCAACCACGATGGTGTTTGGTTACCACAACAGATAGGTACATTAAGAATATAATGACACCATGTCACTCTCTCCAATTATTTGACATCATTATCTTCATTCAAACACCATGTCACTCTCCCCCTTTGACATCAAGGGCAAAGGGCAAAACCAGCGGATCAAAACCAACACACTCTCCCCCTTTGACATCAAGGGCAACGGGCGGATCAAAGCCAACACACGCACCCCCTTTTCTCCTCATGTAGAAGAAGCGTTCTGCAGATCTGATGTATACTGAAGTGACCAAGCTCCCCCTGATTTCATGCTGAAGCTTCAAACATATTTTTCAATGAAGTACATGACTCTATGACTTTCCTATTACCAAAGACTCATACTTAAATCACATATCCAACCAAGTGGATTTACAAATTTGACTCAGCTACCCAACCAAGTGGGTTTACAAAATTTGACTCAGCTACCCAACCAAGTGGGTTTACAAAATTGACAAGTCCTTATATGACTGAATATTACAAGTTTTACATCATGAGTCTCAAATTAAAAAAATGACCATTTAAGACCAACACCAGAAAGTCCTCAAGCATGAGAACATATTTCAGAACCAACATAATGCCAACAATGCATTATACTCAGCAACGCTAATGCTCTGTGCATCCATGCATCCTTTTCATATGACTAAGGCTCCCCCTTAGTTTGTGCATCCTGAACACTTTCACCAACAAATCATCAAGGCATCTTTATCAAAACATGAGAAAAGAATTATGAGAATTGGAACATCACCAGATATACCAAACAGTATCAGAGATACCAAATAGCACTGCAGCTGTGTTGAAGAGAGCTGAACCAACCAAAAATTGCCATCAACCAAACATACGCGGTTTTCTGTTCAGGAACTCGCGTACATACGCGACTGTGTTTTAGGAAACCCGCGTATCCCAAGCCATCTTCTAAAATTCAACCAGATCTGATTCTCTGTGAGGAAAAGCCAGTGTTCTGCTTCTTTCTGAGATATTTGACTGCTTCCCTGGACTACAGATAGAACAGAGTAGTTGTGTCTTCAAGCGTCATCCAAAGGTGGTAGCATAAGCGCATTAGTAACCAAGTCTTCATATTCCGTGCAACATCAATACATTCTTTCCAAGAGAAATTATCACACCAGAACAACATCTTCAGATATGTGTCAAGCAATCATCCATGTGGTCCAAAATCACCATGATCTTCAAGATTAAACATGAAGTAACATATGTAGGCAAAAGATCTCAACCATAGTAACAAACTCTTCATGATCTCTTTTTATTTTTGAATCAATCGACATCCAGCTCATCCATGTGTGAACACAAAAGATACTTTATCAGCAACCAGGGCTCAAAATCTCATCATAATAATCCATGTACCAAGTCATCATTATTTGAGCATGAGTATCACAATAACCAAAGAATAAGTAGTCATATTTCCAACAATGCAATCATTAGTATTCAACCTGTTGCTCCCCCTAAACCAGAGCTTTAACTTGTGCAATCTGAATCAGCAAGTCATCAGCAACATTCTCTGCATGATCAGTCCTCATCTCTGAATTATAAGACTTTCATCTCAACAACGAGTGCTCTTCATCATAAAGCAACCAGGCTTCATCCATAATCTTCAACACAAGAACCCATGCATCATTTCATTATCATGAGTATAACCAGAATAATGCTAACAGTGCAATCGTCAGCAGTCAGACTGATGCTCCCCCTGGACCTCCGCTCCAGATCTTCAGCTATCTGATAAATTTTCTCATCATCAATGCATACGCGGCTGTGTCAGCTGGAACTCGCGTGTATACGCGACTTTGTTTCATAGAACCCGCGTATGGAAAGTGAAGCATAGAAAATTTTCATCTTCCTTCATTTCCTTCTGAGCTTGTACCTCCTGTACCTGTCCTTTCCACATCAGAAGCGCTGTCAGAAGTAAACATAACCAGAATAATCAAATCAACCTTGAGAGTCATCATGCATTGATCCCCCTGTGACAATACATTACTAAATCTCATAATGTATCCCACATCATTCCTGCAGTCAAAGTAAGCTTCAGAAGCAGATGACTGCAGTAGGGTCAGAATTCCCTACGTTTATGATCGGTCCTTGAATTGAGTGTTTTCTTCAAGAAAATCATTGTCTTCTAGAGCATCCACAAAAGTATCCTTTTCTTCTCTAGATTGATTCTTATTCCATCCCTCCATCTTTTTCCAGATTTGTTTAAAATTTCTATTTGTGTGCTGGAAGTTATCCAATTTCTCATATCTGTTCAACCTGCATTCCTTTTCTACATGTCCATACTTGTTACAAGAATAACATCTCATGTGTCCAGAGTAATAAGAATTATAATGAGTATTTCTGATCTTCCTTCTTTTACAATCAGCTGCTTTATGTCCATACTTGTTGCATGAAAAACAATATCCCTTGAAGAAACCAGAGTACCTTTCTATGTAGGAACTGTTTGTTTGAGGCTGAAATGATCTGCTCCTGCAATTTGCTGCAACATGCCCATAATTATGACATTTAAAGAATTCAACATTATTGACTGATTTCCTTTGAGATTTCATCATTGTTGGTTGACCTTTTGTCTCTTTCAACACTTCAGGTTTTGCATTGACATCCTCTGAATTTTTAGCAATTCCTTGTGAGCTAGATTCTCCTTTAACAGTTTCATGGAAACCAAGACCAAGTTTGATAGCAGGAGACCTTTGATTACTCAGAATATTGTCCAAAATATTAGTACTATCTTGAAACCTCAAAAGTTTAACCTTTTCTTCTAATTTAACTTTGAGAATGTTTACCTCAACCTCCAAGGCTTGACATTGCTTTGTCATGCTTTCTTCTTTCCTTCTTCCATCTTCTACTTGATCCTTTAGATTTAGAATCTCTTCTTTCAACCAATTTTCGTTTTCTTCACATGTTTGTTGCAGCTCTTCATTCTTCTTATTTGATTTTTCCAGATCTTCTTTGAGAGATGATTTCTGCTTCAAGGCCTTCCTTTTCAAATGACAGAGGTTCTTCATTCTTCTTATTTGATGCTTCAAGATCTGTTTGTAGAAAGATGATTGCAGCTTCAAGTCCTTCATTCTTCTTGCTTGATTTTTCGAGATCTGCATTTAGATTGTTGATTTCTGCTTCTAGTTCTTTAATACGATTTTGATACTTGTCCACCTGTCCATTCAACATTTCTATTTGTTCTTTCATTTGAGAGATCATCTCTTTGTTGATAGACTCTTTCTTATCAATTGCTCTTTGTTGTTCTTCATCTTTGATTTTGAGAGCTTTCTCTGTTTCCAAAACACTATTTTCACAAACTTCATTATTGTTTGTACCATCAAGATCATGCAAAGGATGACTCCAATCACTATCTAATTCATCTTCTTCAATTTCTGCTAACCATGTTTTCTGAGTAGGCTTCGTAGGCTTGTTTTGAGTAGGCTTCTTCTTTTTCTTCTTTGCCATGAGCACTTGTAGAGTTTCGTCAGAATCTGTTTCATCTTCTTCAATTTTTTCTATACATGATTTCTGAGGTATCTCCTTTCCTTGAGTAACCTTTTTCTTTTGCTTCTTAGCCATGAGCACTTTCAGATCTTGGTCAGAATCTTCTTCATCTTCACTGGACACTTCATCATCATCTTCTTTTGCATAATAACTCTTTCTCTTTTCAAATTGTTTCCCTTTACCATGATTTTCTCTATAAGGACATTTAGCAGCATAGTGACCAACTTTTCCACACTCAAAACATTTGAAGGGAAGCTTACCTTTGAATCTTTCAGTACCTAGTTGGAGCTTTCTCACGAAATTCGCTTCTTCTTCATCGGATATATAGCTGGATTCTTTGACAACTTCCTTTTCCTTTCCTTTTGTAGATGCCTTAAAAGCAGCTTCTCTTACTTGAGAAGGGCCTCCTTGTCTCATTTCAAAGCAGTCAGAGTACCATGTAATTGAACAATAGTAAGAGTTTGCAAATCTTGCCTTTCTTCAATAGCTGAAACTTTAGAGTCAAATTTTGAAGTCAATGATCTTAAGACCTTTTCCACCAGAGTAGTATCAGTTATGGTTTCACCCAAATTTCTCATTCGATTTACAATATCATCCAGACGAAGAAAGAAACTAGCAACACTCTCATCACTATGCATCTTCAAATTTTCATATTCAATTCTAAGAGTTTGGAGTTTTTCACTTTTTACCTTTGTGTCTCCTTCATAGCTTAGAATGATTTTGTCCCATATGTCTTTTTCCGAATGTAGCTGCATCACTAAATTCTGATTCAGACATGCTTCCCAATAAGACATTCACTGCTTTGGCATTGATTTCATACTTCTTCCTTTCAGCTGCATCAGTAGGAATACTTGTCGGATATTGATAGCCTTCTTCCACGATTGCCCATACATATGCACCAAGACTTTGCAGATATGCTTTTGTTCGTACCTTCCAGAATATCAGATTGCTTCCATTGAATAGAGGTGGCTTTATAGACATTACTCCTTCTTGACTTCCCATTGTGACGGATCTCCTTTAAGCGATCAAGCTTCTGCACAAGGACCTGCTCTGATACCAATTGTTGGGAAAAATACTGAGAGGGGGGGGTGAATCAGTATTTACTGCATAATCAAATCTTTTTACTTTTTTCATTCCTTAAAACCCATATGCTACTTTCCTTCAGTAAACTAGCGTATATACGCGGATCCCCTTTATGAAACTAGCGTATACACAGAGATCTAGATATGTCATTAAATCTTCACTTCTATTAATCCATCATTCATTCATCAGATGTTCAATAAACAGTAAACATGTGCAGTAAGAGCAGAATAAACCATCACACAAAGCATCACACATGAACACCAGGATTTTTAGGTGGAAACCCAAGTCGGGAGAAAACCACCGCTGCAGTTGCTCAGCCTTCAATATTTTATTATAGAGAAAACATCTTACAAGATATGTGCTGGCGCAGACTTGACCAGCACGCAGGCACCCACCTGCGCTCGTTTACCAGCCTCTCCTGGAAGGGAGCTACGACCCCCTGACTCGTTTACCAGCCTCTCCTGGAAGGGAGCTACGACCCCCGATCTCGTTTACCAGCCTCACCTGGAAGGGAGCTACAACCCCCTGACTGAAGGCTACAACCCTCAGCACCACCTTGGACCACGTTTCATCAATTTTCACACTGGATCCAACAACTTCAATAGAACACCACTTGCAGGCCACATTTCATCATATTTTCATATTGGACCCTTTCCATACTTTTAAGCACAAACATACATCACCAACAGATACATATCAACACAGATCAGATAGCAGAAACACAGCAGAACAGATCAGATATTTCATACCCCTTGCTTCAGCAAACCCTAGTTTGCATACGCTCTTTTACTTCACTGATTTCGCGTATATACGCGCTTCCGTCCACACAAACCGGCGTATACCTCGGTGTATTCTCGGTGTATATTTGTGCATCTTTCTCTTGGCGACTCGTCTGGCGCTTCTCATGAGCGAAGTAGCGTATAGATCTTCAAGAATTACAGAGCAGCATACTTCATCAGATCAGATATTCAGTTCAGATCTACCCTTTTTCTTCAGAGAGATGTTCGCCTAGATGCTCGCCTCATCACAGATCTAAGCCTTCCATAATCAGATCTAACAAATACAAGAGCAATTCAGATCTAGATCCCCTTCTTCATCATTAGTCTTGTTGTAACGCTGTGAGTCTTCTTTCGGTTATTCCTGAGACGGTGCCTAGTTTGTCTTATGGAGTGTAGAGACGGATCTTTAAGCAACGTTTCATCCTTAACGTGACAGAGCTCTTACACTACCCTTTTTGAAACAGAAAACAAACTCCTTTCTCAATACCATGAGCCCCTTTTTCAATACCATGGACCAAAACAATACCATAAGCCCAAAACTACCTGGACGGGGTCAATTAGGCGGATCATTACCCAATACTATGGGTCAATACTATGGTGGTTACCCTTGGATTTGCACTTTTTGAGCGCTTTAGCCCATACGCGACTTGTAACGTTCCTTTCCGCGTGCATACGCGACTTCCCCCAGGCCAATCCGCGTATACCAAGAGACATGCTCTTTTTCATCATTCTCTGAGTACATTCTGAAATCCTTTCTTCATTGCCTTCTGTAAATACTGTAGATACATCAGATTTCCTTCATCAAGGACATATTCTATCAAACACAACTTCATCAAGTAAGTTGTCATCATCTTCATCAAGTGGGTTTTCTTTCAAGTACAACACTCAACATCATATCATCAACAATCATCATATCACTTCAGATTTACATCATTTAACAAGTCCATCAAGTCAAGCATAACTTCATCAGGAGGAGTGCCATCAAGGACAATACATGTCAACAGTCGCACGTCTTCATCTTCATTCAGTGGGTTGCCATCAAGGACAACACTCTGCATCATATTTCCAACAATCTCCCCCTTTGGACTTGATGGAAACCACGATGGTGTTTGGTTACCACAGCAGATAGATACCATGTCACTCTCCCAAATATGTCACATCATTACCTTTTCTTTATTCAAACACCATGTCACTCTCCCCCTTTGACATCAAGGGCAAAGGGCGGATCAAAAACCAACATTCTCCCCCTTTTCTCCTCATGTGGAAGAAACAGTCTGCAGATCTGATATGTGCTGAAGTGGCCAAGCTCCCCCTGAGTCCATGCTGAATCTCCAAACATATTTGTCAATGAAGTACATGACTCTATGAAATTCCTATCACCAAAGACTCATACTTACATCAAATATCCAACCAAGTGGATTTACATATAAGACTCAAGTACCCAACCAAGTGGGTTTACAAAATTTGACTCAGCTACCCACCCAAGTGGGTTTACAAAAATGACAAGTCCTTACATGACTGAATATTACAATTTTTACATCATGGGTCTCAACAAGACCTTTTCACCAAAAAAATAAATATGACCATTTATGACCAACACCAGAAAGTCCTCAAGAAAGAGGACATATTTCAGAACCATAATAATGCCAACACTGCATTATAGTCAGCAAAGCTAATGCTCCCCCTGAATCTATGCAACCATGCATCCTTTTCATATGACTAAGGCTCCCCCTTAGTTTGTGCAACCTGAACATTTTCACCAACAAATCATCAAGGCATCTTCATCAAAACATTAGAAACAGATTTATGAGAACTGGAACACCACCAGAGATACCAAACAGCACTGCAGCTGTGCTGAAGAGAGCTGAACCAACCAATAATTGTCAGAAACCAACAATACGCGGTTTTATGTGCAGGAACGCGCGTACATACGCGACTGTGTTTCAGGAACCCCGCGTATCCTAAGACACCTTCTAAATTTCAACCAGATCTGATTCTTTGTAAGGCAAAGACAGTGTTCAGCTTCTTTCTGAGATATTTGACTGCTTCCCTAGACTACAGATATAACAGAATAGTGTAGTTGTGTCTTCAAGCGTCATCCATTTGTTGTAGCATAAGCCCATTAGTAACTAAGCCTTCGGATCCTTTGCAGCATCAATACATTCTTTCCAAAAGAGATTATCATATCAGAACAGCATCTTCAGATATGTGTCAAGCAATCATCCATGTGGTCCAAAATCACCATGATTTTCAAGATGTAACATGAAGTAACATATGTAGGCAAAAGATCTCAACCATAGCAACCAAACTCTATATGATCTGAAACAAATGATATCCAACTCATCCACACAAAGATACTTATCAGCAAATAGGGCTCAAAATCTTATCATAATAATCCATGTACCAAATCATCATCATTTGAGCATGAGTATCACCAAGACCAAAGAATAAGCAGTCATATTTCCAACAATGCAACCATTAGAATTCAACCTGCTACTCCCCCTAAACCAGTGCTTCTTCCTTAACTTCCGCAATCTGAGATACCTTCAACAGCAAGTCATCAATAACAATCTCTGCATGATCTGTCCTCATCTCTGAACTATAAGACTTTCATCTCAACAATGAATGCCCTTCATCATAAAGCAACCAGGCTTCATCCATAATATTCAACACAAGAACCCATGCATCATTTCATTATCATGAGTATAACTAGAATGATGCTAACAGTGCAATCATCAGCAGTCAGACTGATGCTCCCCCTGGACCTCTGCTACAGATCTTCAGCTATCAGATAAATTTTCTTATCATCAATGCATACGCGACTGCGTCTTCTGGAACTCGCGTGTATACGCGACTTTAGTTAATGGAACCTGCGTATGGAAAGTGAAGCATAGAAAATTTCCATCTTCCTTCATTTCTTCCAGAGCTTGTACCTCCTGTACCTGTCCTTTCCACATCAGATGCGCTGTCAGAAGTAAACATAACCAGTATAATCAAATCAACCATGAGAGTCATCATGCATTGCTCCTCTTGTGACGATACATTACTAGATATCATAATGTATCTCACATCATTCCTGCAGTCAACAAGAAAAGTCAGCTTCAGAAGCGGATGACTGCAGTAGGGTCATAATTCCCTACGTTTCTGATTGGTCCTTCATCTTGAATTGAGTTTTTTCTTCAAGAAAATCATTGTTTTCTAGAGCATCAACAAAAACATCCTTTTCTTCTCTAGATTGTTTCTTATTCCATCCCTCCATCTTCTTCCAGATTTGTTTTCTATTTGTGTGCTGAAATTTCTCATATCTGTTCGACCTGCATTCCTTTCTTATATGTCCATACTTGTTACAATAATAACATCTCATGTGTCCAGAAAAATAAGCATAATAATCATAATGAGTATTTCTATTCTTCCTCCTTTTACAATCAGCTGCTTTGTGTCCATACTTGTTACATGAAAAACAATATCCCTTGAAGAAACCAGAGTACCTTTCTGTGTAGGAACTGTTTGTTTGAGGCTGAAATGATCTGCTCCTACAATTTGCTGCAACATGTCCATAATTATGACATTTAAAACATCTAACATTCTTGAATGAATTCCTTTGAGAATTCATGATTGTTGGTTGAGCTTTTGTCTCTTTCAACACTTCAGGTTTTGCATTGACATCCTCTGAATTTTTGGCACTTCCTTGTGAGCTAGATTCTCCTTTAACAGTTTCATGGAAACCAAGACCATGTTTGATAGCAGGAGACCTTTGATTACTCAGAATATTGTCCAAGATTTTAGTACTATCATGAAACCTCAAAAGTTTAATCTTTTCTTCTAATTTACTTTTGAGAATGTTTACCTCAACCTCCAAGGCTTGACATTGCTTTGTCATGCTTTCTTCTTTTCTTCTTCCATCTTCAACTTGATTCTTCAGATTTAGAATCTCTTCTTTCAACCAATCTTCATTTCCCTCACAAGTTTGTTGCAGCTCTTCATTCTTCTTGTTTGATTTTTCCAGATCTTCTTTGAGAGAGATAATTTCTGCTTCAAGGCCTTCCTTTTCAAAGGATTGTAGAGGTTCCTTATTCTCCTTACTTGATGCTTCTAGCTCTGCTTGCAGAAAGATGATAGCACCTTCAAGTCCTTCATTCTTCTTGCTTGATTTTTCCAGATCTGCTTCTAGATCTTTAATTCGATTGGATGCATAAGTATGAAACCTTTGATACTTGTCCACCTGTTCATTTAGCATTTCTATTTGATCTTTCATTTGTGAGATCATCTCTTTATAGATAGTTTCTTGCTTATTGTATGAGCTTTGTAGTTCTTCTTCTTTAATCTTGAGAGCTTCTTCTAGATCCACACCTTTACTTTCACTATCTTTACTATTGTTTGCACAAAGAAGAGTATTACAAGTGGCCTTCTCCTTTTTCTTCTTTGCCATGAGTGCTTGTAGATCTTCGTCAGAATCTGTTTCATCTTCTTCAATTTTTGCTATACATGATTTCTGAGATATCTCCTTTCCTCTAGTAACCTTCTTCTTTTGCTTCTTAGCCATGAGCACTTTCAGATCTTGGTCAGAATCTTCTTCATCTTCACTGGACACTTCATCATCATCTTCTTTTGCATAATAACTCTTTCTCTTTTTAAATTGTTTCCCTTTACCATGCTTTTCTTTATAAGGACATTTAGCAGCATAATGACCAACTTTTCCACACTCAAAACATTTGAAGGGAAGCTTACCTTTGAATCTTCCAGTACCTAGTTGGAGCTTTCTCACGAAATTTGCTTCTTCTTCATCAGATATATAGCCGGAATCTTTGACAACTTCCTTTTCCTTCCCTTTAGTAGATGCCTTAAAAGCAGCTTCTCTTACTTGAGAAGGGCCTCCTTGTCTCATTTCAAAAGCAGTCAGAGTACCATGTAATTGAACAATAGTAAGAGTTTGCAAATCTTGCCTTTCTTCAATAGTTGAAACTTTAGAGTCAAATTTTGAAGTCAATGATCTTAAGACCTTTTCCACCAGAGTAGTATCAGTTATGGTTTCACCCAAATTTCTCATTCGATTTACAATATCATCCAGACGAAGAAAGAAACCGGCAACACTCTCATCACTATGCATCTTCAAATTTTCATATTCAATTCTAAGAGTTTGGAGTTTTGCACTTTTTACCTTTGTGTCTCCTTCATAGCTTAGAATGATTTTGTCCCATATGTCTTTTGCCGAATGTAGCTGCATCACTTTAGCAAATTCTGATTCAGACATGCTTCCCAATAAGACATTCACCGCTTTGGCATTGATTTCATACTTCTTTCTTTCAGCTGCATCAGTAGGAATATTTGCTGGGTATTGATAACCTTCTTGCACGATTGCCCATACATCTGCACCAAGACTTTGCAGATATGCTTTTGTACGTACCTTCCAGAATATCAGATTGCTTCCATTGAATAGAGGTGGCTTTATAGACATTACTCCTTCTTGACTTCCCATTGCGACGGATCTCCTTTAAGCGATCAAGCTTCTGCACAAGGACCCCCTCTGATACCAATTGTTGGGAAAAATACTGAGAGGGGGGGGGTGAATCAGTATTTACTGCATATTCAAACTTTTTACTTTTTCATTCCTTAAAACCCATACGCTACTTTACTACAGTAAACCAGCGTATATACGCGGATCCCATTTATGAAACTAGCGTATACACATAGATTTAGATATGTCATTAAATCTTCACTTAAACCATTCCATCATTTATTCATCAGATATTCAATAAGCAGTAAACAGGTGCAGTAAGAACAGAATAAACCATCACACAAAGCATCACACATGAACACCAGGATTTTTAGGTGGAAACCCAAATCGGGAGAAAACCACCGCTGCAGTTGCTCAGCCTTTAATATTTTATTATAGAGAAAACATCTTACAACATATGTGCTGGCGCAGACTTGACCAGCACGCAGGCACCCACCTGCGCTCGTTTACCAGCCTCTCCTGGAAGGGAGCTACGACCCCCTGACTCGTTTACCAGCCTCACCTGGAAGGGAGCTACGACCCCCCGATCTCGTTTACCAGCCTCTCTTGGAAGGGAGCTACGACCCCCTGACTGAAGGCTACAACCCTCAGCACCACCTTGGACCACGTTTCATCAATTTTCACACCGGATCCAACAACTTCAATAGAACACCACTTGCAGGCCACATTTCATCATATTTTCAAACTGAACCCTTTCCATACTTTCAAGCACAAACATACATCATCACCGCACATATCCTCAAACATCGATAGTTACTAAACACGCTGGTAATGTACTTCGTATTTCATACCCTCAAGCCAAAGAAACCCTATTTTGCATACGCGCTTTACCTTTACTGATGTCGCGTATATACGCGCTTCCGTCCACACAAACCGGCGTATACCTCTGTGTATATTTCATTGCGCATACGCGCTTTCTCTTCGCTGAAGCTGCGTATATACGCGCTTCCTCCGCGTCGAAGTAGCGTATAGATCTTCAATTATTCCAGAGCAGCATACTTCTTCAGATCAGATATTCAGCTCAGATTTACCCTTTCACTTCAGACAGATGTTCGCCTAGATGTTCGCCTCATCACAGATCTAGGCCTTCCATAAGCAGATCTAGTAAATACAAGTGCATTTCAGATCTAGATCCCCCTCTTCATCATTGGTGCATCATACACTCATATTTATCTTCAAGTGTAACCCTTTCCAATCAGATCTACTTCAGAGAGAAGTATTCATTCAAGCTCAGACATCTTGCACCCACACTCATGTTGTGCACAATGAATTTCTTCTCCTTTTATATGATTATCCTTTTTCAATACCATGAGCCCCTTTTTCAATACCATGGACCAAAACAATACCATAAGCCCAAAACTACCTGGATGGGGTCAATTAGGCGGATCATTACCCAATACTATGGGTTAATACCATGGTGGTTACCCTTGGATTTGCACTTTTTGAGCGCTTTAGCCCATACGCGACTTGTAACGTTCCTTTCCGCGTGCATACGCGACTTCCCCTAGGCCAATCCGCGTATACCAAGAGACATGCCCTTTTTCATCATTCTCTGAGTACATTCTGAAATCCTTTCTTCATTGCCTTCTGTAAATACTGTAGATACATCAGATTTCCTTCATCAAGGACATATTCTATCAAACACAACTTCATCAAGTAAGTTGTCATCATCTTCATCGAGTGGGTTTCCTTTCAAGTACATCATATCATCAACAATCATCATATCACTTCAGATTTACATCATTTAACAAGTCCATCAAGTCAAGCATAACTTCATCAGGTGGAGTGCCATCAAGGACAATACATGTCAACAGTCGCACGTCTTCATCTTCATTCAGTGGGTTGCTATCAAGGACAACACTCTGCATCATATTTCCAACTGGGAAGATGTCCTAAGTCACGGATCTCGGGGCCAAAAGATCATTGAAAAGTGGCGCTGGCCCCGAGTCGCCGGACTAGCCAACATATCACCGACAAGTGGCACGTCCCGAGTCGCCGATTCGGTTAACATATCACCGACAGTGGCGCATCCTCAGAGGGGATGAATACTCTGCCGACAAATGGCACGTCCCGTGAGGCGACAAATATCGTCACCGATGATCTTCCAGGTGCGTCCCAGGAGGCTGAATATCCAGCAACAGATGGCTGACAAGTGGCGGCACCGGATTGGGCAGACATAAGGATAAAGTGGACTGGAGTGATGTCGATTGATGTGACAACATTTTATAAGCTCAATGTGGAGATGAAACATTGGCAAACTCTCCGTAATAATAAAGAGTTTCAGAAACAAGTAGCGGTGTTCATGTGGGATAAGTGGTGTTTGGTTGTTTTCAAGTTTTCTCTCCAGCGAACGCGTCTGCCTAAATCGATACGGCAGACAACCACATTCTCAAGCGTATGTGTAGAGAAGGTAGCGTGGTACGCCTGAGTTGGCCCTGTGTTGGTTTTAAGTGTTGCCCGAGAATTTAGTGCCAAAGCAACTAAAACCAAAGCGGCACACGATGGTTGCTTGTTTCCACACTAAAATCGATTGCAGTTGTTGTGTCTGCCCAGGGAAGGCTCTGTTAACCTGTGAATGTGGGTGGCTAAGATTCTCCATCATTTTCAATTACTAAGAGGTCGAATGGTAGTATTACTGGGGACCTCGGTCTTAGTTATGGTAGCTTTTCTATGTTAAGAGTCAGTGTAATAGCACTTTAAATTTTTATTAGCAGAGGAGTATATCATTCCTACTTTATCAAATACAACTGTATTATCGGGTCCAGTGGCATTGCCCGGATTTACGTCTGGCCTGGGCTCATTATTGGGAAGATTGGAAGTGAAAGTCATTTTGATAAATTGGAAAGTTGAAAAAACAAAAAGGTGTTACTGGGCAACATTGCAATTTCACATCCCACCTGCCTGTGAGCTGAGAATTTGATGACAGTCGTATTATTTTAACGCCTTTCATTTTAGCCTTTATACAATTTCATAAACATATTTGAACTTCTAATTATGGATTTTAAAATACCATGAAAACATTGAACAAAATGATGTGAGCTCTTATTTATGATAGGATGCATTATAGGTCTCATTTTCTTAGTTTGTAATTCATTTTTATTTTTATTTTTGAATTTTTTCTTTTTTCTTTTGATTATTATTATGATAAAAAATTGAGGATAAATATAATATAAAAACAATATAACTGTTTGTTATAATTTTTTTAAACAATATGGATATGAAATACAATTTACCAACAAAAATTTATAACCTTGATATGACAGTCTCAAAACTTTATTTTAACGTTTTAGAATTACACTCCCATACGTTACAATAGTTTTGTGCTATGTTTAAGGCAAAATAGAAAATTCTAAATCGAAGAATTATGATACTCCATGGGTTCAAGAAATACTGTTGCTGAGAATAGTAAAATAATTTTGAAGGAGCACTTTTGAATTAACCTTGTGATATTTGAGGATAAGCACTTTCTTGTGTGTGTTCTTGATCCTCACAAATTGGATGCAACCCTAAATGTAGAGGTGATGCATTGTCTCCCACATTTGAGATATATACTTGTCTCCCACATTTCAGATATATACTTGTTGGTTAATGTCATGCTTTAGTGACTAATGACATGAGATTTCATGAGCTCATGAATGCTTTTGATAGTGTCAATGAGGTAGTCATTATGGTATTTAATGAATCCCTACGCTCTAGTGATTGATGACCATCAATTATAGAAGTGCTCAAACTTAGACTGCAATCCTTCAATCATTGTAAACATGTCATAGAGAACGCGACATAGTGAAGATATGCCTCCATGTTTTTTTCAAGTTTGGGTTTATGATACTTGTAAGATCCCAGTGAGATAAATTAAGGTATGGAATTCTTTGGATTTCTACTCAAAATAGAATGCAACAAATGCATAGGTGGGGCATCCTTTGTGGACTTGCTTTCCTCAGTTTCATGAAAACTGAGTTATTTAACTTATATACTTCATTTTTTCTTTCCACTTGAGAATAAACTTACTTTTATTTTAATTCTAATAAAAAAAATCCAACTTAACCACATATCTAGCAAGATTCTAGAGAAATCAAATCTCTTGAGTTACAAACGTCTTTTAGAGTGTAAAACTTGAATAAAATATTTTCACTCTACAAATTTGATCCCTTTGGAAGCCTAATAGATTTTTAGTATATATATATATATATATATATATATATATATATATATATATATATATATATATATATATATATATATATATATATATATATATATATATATAAACCACATGTAATTTTTCATCGTTAAAGTTGCATTTAAAATGTATTTAGTGTCTTCAAAATTTATTTGGCCATAAAATAAGGAGATTGCTTAAAATTTTTCCTATGACATAGCCACTGAGAGTGAGATTATTGATATTTTATAATACTTTTAAATAAACAAACTAAACACTTATATTCATTTTTGTTCTTTTATTATATCCAATGTAAAATATTTAGTTTATGGTTGAGAGTGAGAGTGAAATATTTTTACCACTTCTCCTTAGATAGAAAATGAGTGAGATTATTGATGTTTCATAGTACTTTTAATTAACCAAACACATTTTCATTTTTGTTTTTTTTTTTAATTATATCACACGCTTTGATTTAAATAATATGCATGATTTTACTTGGCTTTCAATATGGGCACATCGAATTTTTAAAGTAGTTAGATCCTTGTTATGGAAGAAAGCGAGGTATAAGAATGAACATGCACTCAGCGAGCCAAGAAATGTTTACACAAACCAATTTTCAGGGGCTGAAAATCTAGCGAAATACATTGCCATATGCGAATTATATGTGTTTTATGAGCGTTGCATCATTTGAATAGAAACATTTTTGGTATTTTAATGTTACACAATGTCATATTGCTTGGTTGCAACTTCCATTGAAATTGCCAATTTGGAATCTATGTCATATACACACAAAGCTCAAGCATATGCATTGAAAACATGATAAGCATTTTTATTTTAATCTCACAAAACATAATATTTATTACAAATTTATCCTTCCATTTTATTTGAAGGATTTGGTTGTTTGAAAGCAATATATTCTTTATTTTAACATAGTAAACACACATTATTTTCCCTAACATTATAGACTATCACATTATTTATAAGTTTTAGTATTCTTTTGCTTTTCATTAAAAGTATAAAGAGTTGTATTTAAAATGTGAATGTGTGCTCTTCAATAAATGCATAAATAAACATTAATTAAAATGTGACTTCATGCATTAGGTTGGAATTAGATGATATTGCATTTGAGGGTTATCTTAATAGTCTAAAATCTCTTTTTATATTAAAGATACAAATGAAGTATTAACTTAGCATATTTATTAAAAGTTTGTTTCTAAAGTTGAGTTTTATAAGTAATTACCATTTAGACATGTCATCATCAAACCTATCAATCATAATGTATGTTAGTTATCACTTATCCTGAACTCTGCTTTGAGTTATTGATTATCTTGAACTCTCGAGAAGTACAAAGTAATACCATGAATAACATGGTATTTATTTTTTCTTCATTGCAAGTGTTGTCCATGATATAATTTAGTTCCACTTTTTGTCTACTAATTGAAAAACATGGGATGAGAAGTAGGTTAAAACTGTGGATCTATAATTGGCTCCTTATTGAGGTTATTTTCTCTTTGAGTCAATGCATTAGGGTTATTGGTTTTTCAATTTTGTGAAAATGATCTTGATGGAAAATGAATTTGGAAATGAATAACCCCATCCAAAGAAGGGACAAAGGTTGTCAAATAAATTAAGAAACCAAATTCTTCTTCCTACATGAAATGTGGTGAGAATATTCCCCACCCTTCGACATAATGATGATCCTCTTCCTACTTCAAAGTGGAGGTGAAATTTTAATTTGTTGGAAAGAGTAGGTACTCTTAATAGCCTCTTGATCAAGGCATGCATATGCCTTGGACATACTCTTAGTCTCCTCTTGATCCAAAATATACATGCTTGGATGTGATTGATCTCATCCTCCTCCTGATCTAGATATTGCTTGGGAAAAATATAGGTTGCGTCAAACTCAATATACTTTTATGCTAGCTATAATTTTCCTTTAGTGCCTGTTCTATAAAAACGTAGTAACTTGTTCGACTTCAGCCTTATGTTGCAATTTAATTACAATAGATAATTGTCTCTACTAACTTTATATTGAACAAGTGGTTTTTCTAAGTGACAAACACTTAAAGAATAACCCATCTTCCAGTTGTTTGAGCAAAAATTTCATAAAATACTTATGATATTTTGTAATTTCTTGGATGAATTCTTCCAAACAAACTTTTAAACCTTCTAGATGAGGAACTCGATTAGTGAAATAGGCTTTACATTGGTCCTAGTTTCAATTGTATCAACTCTTAAAGTTGTAAGATAAGTACCAACCTTGAAATGCAAAGGATCATTAATAAACTTGCAAACCATGGTCAATACTGATCCTACATTATGGACAATTTAAAATTATTGTCATACTTCTATAACATTTCTGTAAGTTAACCCAAATGGCTCATTCTAAGGCTAGGTAACCTTGCACCTAATAGCTTCCAATTTACAACATTGATTGCAAAATGTATTATTTTTAAACAATCAAGAGATTTACAACATTGAATGCAAAATACATTAATATTAATAAGTTAATAGGTTCGTAGAGAAGTTGTTTTGGAAATTATCGTTGCTTTTTTTAAAAACTAAACTAAAAAAAATAATTTTCCTAAATTAAAGCGTTTTGTTTTTCCTATTCAAAATGATTTTTAAGATATAAATAAACCACTGAACAAAAAAATATCATCTCATTATGCAACCTATTTCTCATGTATGCTCTTTATTGAATGATTATGTTGACCAAAATTACTTGCATATATTTAAAACATTGAACCATGACTAATGGAAAACTTTATTAAAGTTTATAGTTTGATCAAAACCCAAAATTGTAAAATTTTTGGGAAATTTTATTGACAATGCATATTTTTTATTTGCATCCCTTATGCCAATTTATTATTTTTCTTTGAAATCTACTTATGACATAACTAAAAAATCCTTAGAAATTATTTTCTTATATGGTGTGAGGCACATAGTATTTGTTGTTAGATCAACAAAGAATATGAGTGATTTTAATTTTTCATTTATTGATGGCCACTTCTAGGTTTGATCAAAGCATATTATTTGTTTTAAAAATAACAAAAACACACAAGTACATATTACAAAGAAAATTTAGATGTTAGAAGAGTGTGGCGTTCACTACCTAATTATTTTAACTAGTAGTAATTATCATTAACTTAATTGAAACTGTTAATAAACATATTAATGAATGCTCACATTCTTCTTTAACCATAAATAAAATAGACATCAAATCTGATAAAATAGTGTTAATTTTTGAATGGTGGAATCTCACATCTTTGGTTAAGAAGAATATAAACAATATTTTGAAGATAAATACATTCAAACACATAAAACATGATTACATCATTTGTATAAACAATGTTTGGATTGGTTTTAAATGTAATTTGTAACTTTTTAGGTGCTTCATTTGATATGACCTTCTATTTGGAGGCATAACATAAATATTTAACAATATAAAATAAGATGAATTGGTGTTCAAAACAAGGCAATCAAATAACCTAAGAAACTGATATGACAAAAAGGGGGCCCATTTCATTTAGAAGAAATGGAAGGGGAGTTGTTGGGCAACCAAAAAATGAAAAATCATTAGGCGAAACAATTATGTCTGTTGAAAACTGGAAAGTATAAATAAGAGGGTCAAATTCAACAAGCTAAAAGGTCTTATCATTAGGCGAAACAATTATCTCTGTTGAAACTTGGAAAGTATAAATAAGATGATCAAATTCAACAACCTAAAAGGTCTTATACTCTCATTCATACAATAATGATTCAATCTATTGTTAACAATTTTTTTGTATAACCACCATCATAATCTAAAAACTTAATGGTACAAGAAAACATAATTTATTAATTTAACGACTAAAATTCAACAATAATAAATCTTAGGAAATGTAAGCTAACCAGATATAGAATGACCTAAAAAATAAATTCAATACTACGAGCATGGCCATTGTTGCTAACATGCATTTATAGACTCTACATGGATACCCTTTAACCATTTTCAGACTCTTCTTTCCCATTTGCTAGGATTTTACATTTTACTTAATTCAAGGGGGTTGGTTGAAGCTCCAGCTTGGTGACCATCCGATCACAATTCCATTAAAAAAAACTTACAAGAATGAGCAGGTCGACTCCTAATGAGACCTCCTGTCTTTCAATTTCACAACTGAAAGCCACTACCTTAGCTTGGCGACCAAATGTGATAATGTGATTTTGTAAGAATTGGTGATCATGGTAGTTTGACTCATGATGACACCTCATATCCTTCAGCTAACTCCTTATCTAAGGATCATAATTTATTAATGATTAATTTTCAAATAATTTTTCTAATAGATAGGGAGCAAACCATAAATTCTCCTTAAGAGAAAGGATGGTGTAAGAAGTTGACAATAACCATCCTTCCAATAGTTAACCATATTTTCCCAAAAACGGTTGATGTAAAAGCAAATTACCCTGATATAATATATTCTTTAGGGTTAAGGGGAATTTTATAGGAATAATGACCGTATTATATAGATAAATTTCATCATATTAAATAGCAATTTGTCAAAATCACAGAGAAGTCAATCAAATAATTCAAGTATGAGAGGCATTTTTTTAGGAAAAAAAATCTTGAAACACAGTGTTTTAGACTTGAATGTTGCTTTCCACAGTGAGTTTGATAATAAAATAAATAAAACCAAATTTTATTAAACAAAAAGAAAACAAAATCAACATAAATCAATCCAAAACCAAAACAAAACAAAATAAAACAATCTACAAATGAGATATTTACAAGTAGAATTCCCAAAGGGAATCAGGAAAAGTACTTTTCAAAAGTTGTCCATTGACCGAAAGGGATTTGGGCTATCCTTCCAATGTTTGCATTCGAAATGTACTAGGACCAACCTTTTCTGTAATAATGAATGGTCCTAGCCACAAATCGTGGAACTTTGTATGCTCTCCCATCTCCTCATGCATTTTATCCCACTTGAGTACTAAATGCCCTAATTCAAAGTTCCTATCAGAAAAATATGTGTCATCAAACCAACGTTTAACAATTTTTTGATGCTGGTCAAGTTTGTTTTTAGATTTCACTCTTTCCTCTTCTAGCTTGAGCATGCCATTAATTCTATTTTGAATGGAAGGAAAATCAATTTCCTGAACTTGTTGGGACAATTGAAATGATGGTAGGAAAAATGACAATGATGGCTTCTCTCCCATATATGAGGACAAATGGAGAGTTCCCAATAGTAGCTTTTGGTGTTACCCAATAGGCCCATAATGCGTTAAATAAGGCAATGTGACAATTCCTCTGGTGACTTATACAATTCTAGTTGATAATTACTTTTAATGATTTTTACCTTAATTCCTCTTATATTTACATTCATCATTAAGTAATTACGCAATATCCTTAATAATAGAACAATAATGACATAAGAGTAATAATGAGACAGGCAAAAAAGAAACTCAAAGCATTTTCACCTTGGGAAACCCATTTGGGGAGAAAACCCATCAACCCTTTCCTTAAAGAAATTATTTAGTTCAAAAAGAGATACATCTAGTTAAGACCAAGGTCAAACTGACCATAGAAAGGTCATTAACCAAGAGAGTCAAATAGACTTAATTGGTCTCACAAATTTGGTTTGCCTAGAAGAGGTTCATTTTGCCATGATTTGGACTTCTAGATAAAGTTGTCTACCTCAAGTCTGCCTTTGAGAAACTCATTTGTCTCTTCCTTAGATAAATTCCTTTGTCTCTACCTCAAAGAAATTTTTTCTATCTCTTCCCGAAAAAATCACATGTCTTTGCCTTAGGTAAAATTGTTTGTTTGCCTCAGATGCTTCAAATTTTCCTTGAAAAAATGATGAATGAAATACCCTTTTGGAGGTGGTCAAAACCTCTATTTATACTTGTCTAGGAGGACAAATGGGTGTCACCATAGGGGCAAGATGACTTGACTTCTTGGTGGGACGAATTTTATGTTTTAGGGCCATTAAATTAAATATCATAAAATTCAAATTTCTCTTTTAGAAACCAACTCGAAGAACATGTCACATATTTCTCTTTTGACAATAGCATGAAGAACATGATTTATATTTATCATTATAAGTACACCAATGCAAAAAATATTAATTATGAAGACTAACCATAGCGACAAAATTTAACTCTCCATAATGACTATTTAGATATTCTCATGTTGAAAAAATTCTCTAAGAAAATCTTATAACAAATCATCATCAATATAGACACCATCCAATTACCATAATTTGGTCAACAACTGTGAAACATGGTAGATAAATATCAACAACCTATTACCATAATCTACTCATCAATTGTGACACATGGTGTTAGTGTCCTATGATATAGTAATAAAAAACCAAGTTTAGTCTTTTAAATTTATTTTGGTAAATGTGTAAAGGTTTTTCTATGATGTCTTAGAGGTCAAGCTATTGGTCTTTGTGAAGAATGTAAGAATTTTATTTTTGATGTAATTATGTCAGAGTGTCTGAAAGATGATGTAAAATAGTTATTAATTCCCCAAAAAATTGAGTTAAGTGAGTCTAGGGTCATGTATATACAAGATCATGAGTGAGGTCATAGTGTGTCTTGTCTTTTTCTCATTGGCACTAATTAGTGGGGCTAAGATAGTAAGTTAGGGTGTCAAATCACATTGTTCCATGACATCATCACCAATAAAACTATTATGAAAATACGTTGCACTTCTTTTAGTTGTCGCACTTTCATGATTAAGGCTCCAAATCACAATGATTGTCCTTTAAAGGGGAGTGTGGTCACCTTGGGAGTTCAAAATTTTTTTTTAGCATCTAAAATACTAGAGATCCATTCTTTCTTCCATCGAAAGCATTCTAGACATCATTTGGAAGTCGTTGCTCTTTGTTTGCAGGGGTTCATTGCACTTTTGTAAATTGGAGGCTTTCTTGTGCCACGACCTCTCTCAGGTTCCAAAAATCCCTTCTTTGAGATAATACATGATGTATGTTGTCAATTTAATATTTAGTAATTGAGAAGAAACCTCAAAAAATCTCACAACCATCACAAACTTGAATGCGCTACACTTTCTCATTGATCTATTGTTAAAGGCATGAATTTTTAGTTAAGGGTTATGATTTTGGAATTAATATTTGCGTATGGAGGCTCAAGGAGGTTTTTAAAATTTTCAACGTCATAAAAAACTTTTTTCCTCAGTCAAATATCTCAACATTTAGTCAAAATGTGACAAGTTTTGAGTAGGCGGAGCTCTGAAACTTGGCGATAATGGCAGAATACTAACCCTAGTTTTTCTCTACTTGCTGCGATTGGTGCTTTGAACTGTGCATTGACTGTGTGAATTTTGGCGCTGGGCATGGGGGACAACTGTGGAATGACAAGTGGGACGCGATGTCGAGGGGACACCTTTATTTCGGAGAAGTTTACACTTGGCGCTCCACTTGGGTCGCCATCCTAGTTTATTAACTCCCTTGCTCACGTGACAAAGGTTTACTCTTTTGGTCTCTCGGCTGTGGAGTATTTTTTTCTGTGGTTTACTAGCTAGTGTTCCCCTCGGAGCCCTACTAGTCCGGTATTTTATCATTTTTCTGGTCACCCTGGAAAGGTGGAACCACTATTTCCTGGGTAGTTGGGGTTTGCAGCGCACTGTGAGGTTTTTTACCCAGTTTTCTCCTTATTGCTCTCGGTGGAGGTAAGCATATACTCAGTTTTTTCCCTGCTGTTTTGTCTTGTTTTCTGTCAGAGCTATGCTGAGGCTTTTAGTATTTCAACTGGGTCTGTCTCGGGATTGGTTTTTGGGTCTACCGCCTCTGGGAGTTTTGTGCTGGCCGTTTACTATTTTTAACTATTACGACACTTTTTTTTGCTTCCTGTGTATTGTTGTGACTTGGTTTGTCCTCTGAGTCTTCCACGATGTTGTTGGGGTCAGCTGATCTGGTCGGGTTTTTCGGTTGGGGGTTGGGGGTTTTTATTTATTTCTGTTTCTTGTCTCAATGGGCAATGACAAGGAATTTGTGGATGTGGAGCAATAAGCAGAAGACATCTTGTCTGTTTTGGGTTTAGAACCTACAAGCCCTAATTTGGCTAAAGTATCCCTTCCCTCTCGGTCATATGAAGAAAAGGGGGGGTTGGGGTGGATATAACTAAGTGGAACCCTGTGGAGGGTTTTGCTTCCCTTAAAAATTTGTATTTGTCACTTTCTCACCATCAGACGGTGGATAGAGCTAGCTTTGTCTCTTTACAAAAACCTTTTGGTCTGGGTATATCCTCCGTCACTTCTCGTACTCTTTTGGTTGCTCCTCCTGGTCAGCTCGGTCCAGATTTTCCTCTTGAATACTTATTTTTGGGGGGTTTGGTGGACATTATTATTTGGGCTAGGGTCTAGGGTAAAATGACATGTGGCACTGCATGCAATATTGTTCCTGTACCTGCATTTGTGAACAAGTTGAAAACAATTTCGATGGACGCTCCTGTGGCAGGTTCTAATATCCTTGTGCCTTCGGGGGCCTGCACGATGGGGCGGGGACTCCTACCAGGCTGCAGGGGTTCAGTGGAGGCTTTGCAGTTTCTCATCGGGTGGTCCTTGCGGGTGGTTTCGTGGTCTTTCGGGTGATTACAGTGGAAGAGAGGAAAAATTACAAAGGCTTGATACCCATGGTATATGGACGGGGGTTTGCGAGGGTCTATCTTGGACGGGCTCAATACCCAGCCATGAAAGAGATGGGTTGGGGGTCGGCTTGGGTAATTCGGGGTATGATGGTGCTCAGACTAAGGGAGGTTCTTCAGGAGGGGGCACTCGGTCTACACATTTTTTTGTGAAATTAGATGAAAATAAGGGAAACAAAAGAAAAGAAAGGGAAGACGATCAAGGAAAGAGCTTTGAATGTCCGAACTTGAACTTCAGAGTCGACCTATAGTTCGATTGTGTGATGGTGACATCATAACTAATCTTTGTGGGTAGGGCTAGAGGGAAATTTTTCTTTGCAGACTATATTTCAGAATGTATACAAAAAAGCTGGGCGGTGACCCCAGATCAGGATGCTAAGGTCATTACACTGTCTAAAGGCTAGTTTATGGCAACTTTAAAAAATGAAGCTACATTGGAATGGGTTTTGGCTTGCCACTGGGGATTTGGTATCGCCCCTATCCTATTTAAGCGATGAATGCCACTTTTTGATGCTAATAGGGAGTGGGTGGATGAGATACCGGTTTGGGTCCAAAACCCAACATTACCTCCCTACTTTTGGATTATGGAGGTTTTCAGGGCAATTGGGAATAGTTTGGGAACTTTACTGGAGGCAGATATGTCTTTCTTGGAGTCTAGAGCTAGTAACACTACTAGAATTCTGGTTAATTTGTCTCCTACGGAGGGCTTGATTGGGAAAATTATACTGAACACCGATGGGCACTCACTTGAGAAGCTGATTAATTATGAGCACCTCCTATTACGGTGTCATAGATGTCACACACTGGGCCACTTAGCCAGAGATTGCCCTCAAGCTTTAAAAAAAGTTGGAAAAAAATAGGGGATCCTCACAATACGACAGATTCAGACAGGGGGCACAAGCTCCGGGGGATACCACAGAGGCAGAAATGGGGATTTATGAGCTACCTTTTATGTCGACGAAGCAACAAGTGACCGGGGGTTGGGCTCCTATGGAAGAGTGGGCATGACAGAAGCCAGTGGGCAAAGAAAAAATGGCCGATAAAGGTACAGATTCAAAGGCAATGGCACAGATGGAGAAGGTGGACATGGTGGCAGAGCAACCGCTACCACCCCCTTCTGATCCAGATTCAAATTTAGCGGGTACATACCCTTGCCCTTCCTCTCCTATTTTAAACTCTTTTGATCTTTTGTTCAATTTTTCGGCTACTGGCCCCTCCATGCTATACTCCTCCACCTCTTTGTGTGTTAGTAATTTATATATGGTTGTGGACAACATTATTACTACTATCCCCAACCTCTCCATGGACATTGTCCCTTATAATATGAGACCCAGAGATTATAATCTGGGATTGGGGAATATGTCGATTACTGAGAAAATTAAAAAACTCAGGGTTAGGAAATCTAATCTTTCTAAAGCTCATCTTAAAGCCATTATTGACATTGTGGATGGAAAATAATTATCCCTCAAAGGGGCACTTAGAGTATCAAAATCCCTGGCCTTCGTTACAAAACGATTGTGCTTTCTTTCAATTATAGGGGGTTGGCTAGTGAGCCCAAAAACTAGATTTTAAAAATCTTGTACATTTGCACCATCTAGACATCATCCTACTTCGAAGTACGCCTGGTACCGGGGGCACAAATTTATCTTTTTATGTCTTTTCCTTCCTAATTGGACATTTGTTTTCGCCGATGTGAGGGGCCGCCTTTCCGATGGACTCATGAACGTTTCAAAAAAATAATTGGCTAATCCGGTCAATTTTTGGACTTCAGAATCTCGATCGGGTTGGAGGCTTATTCTATGTAACCAGCTCCAAAAATAGAAGAAAAGAGATACCAACGCCTTAGAAATAAGCCACTTCGAGAGGGCAACCTCCAATACATTACATTAATGAAAAATTCTTGGATGATACAATTTACAAAACCTCCTTTCTATATATAGGAGTCCATGGGGCCATAATGTAATCCTAGTGGGCCACAATGTAATCCTAGCCGACCTAACAATAATAATTTAAGGGCATAATAAAAGAAAAATGGGGGTTACAAGGGTACAATAATAACAATAATGGGTTTACACTAACAATAATAAGGGACTATACTAGTGATATAGGGACCTAACATGCCCCTCTCCTTCAAAAAAAGTGTTGTCCTCAACGCTTGAGTAGCTCCGAGTGCTTCTGTATAAAATTCTCATCCTCCCATGTAGAATCTTCAGTGGGTAAGTTCTTCCACTTGATGAGATACTCTGAAATTGATCGATTCCGTAGCTGTCGAGTTCTTGTTTCTGTGACTGCTTCAGGTTCCAATATGATTTTTCCTTCCTCATCAAGTTCTGGCAATATTGTTTGAACTGGAAGATTTTCACCTATAACCTTCTTTAAGCATGAAACATGGAAAACTGGATGTACTCTCGAAGAAGCAGGAAGCTCCAATTTGTATGCCATAGTACCAATCTTTTGCAACACCTTGTAAGGACCATAGTACTTTGGCGATAATTTATTATCCTTCTTAGCTTGCTTCAGGACATTTATTTTTTTGGTTGTAGCCGTAAAAATACCCAATCTCCTACATCAAAATTTCTCTCGCTGCGATGTTGATATGCCTGTTGTTTCATTCGATTTTGTGCCAAATTCAGGTTATCCTTTAAGAGTTGGAGAACTTCTTGCTGATGCTCAATGTGATCGTCCATTGCTTGAACCTTTGAATTTTTCCTTAAAGATGATGTGATGGATGGTGGATGATATCCATAAAGTGCCATAAATGGGGTCATTTTTGCTGCAGTATGGAAGGAAGTGTTATACCACCATTCAATGAGAGGTAACCACTTGACCCATTGTGTTTGTTTATCAGATACAAAACAACGAAGATATCCTTCCAAACATTTATTTACTATCTCAGTTTGACCATTATATTGAGGATGATAAGATGAGCTATGAGCTAATTGAGTACCCAAACAAGAAAATAACTCCGTCCAAAAATTTCCAGTAAAAATGGGATCTCTGTCGCTCACAATAACCCTTGGGTTTCTATGTAGCTTTTGAATTGTGTCCATAAATGTAGTAGCAATTGTACTTGCTTTAAATGGATGAGATAATGCACAAAAGTGTGCATACTTGGTAAGCCTATCAACTACCACCATGATGACACTCTTCCCTTCGGACTTAGGTAAACCTGTGATAAAATCCATTGAAATCTCCTCCCAACGTTAACTTGGAATGAATAAAGGTTGTAAAAGACCCGGGGTCTTAATTGTCTCAACTTTATTCTACTGGAAAACCAAACATTCCGCCACAAACTTTTGAATATCAGATTTAAGGCCATCCCAAAAATTCTTTCTTCACCCTGTGGTAAGTTTTTAAAAATCCTGAGTGTCCTCCTAAAGAAGTGTGCAATTCCAAAAGAATATTTTGTTTTAGTTGGGAATTCTTACAAAGATATAAGCGATCTTTGTACCATAAGGAATCATTTTTCCAACTAAATGTATCATATTTACTAGGATCTTGCTGCAACTTTTGAATGAGTGTCCACACTTCTTCATCCTTCTTCCATTCATCTCTTGCTTCGGTTATCCAATCTGGTTGGATAATAGAAATGGCACAAAGCAATGCTTCCACCTCTTCATTCTTTCTTGAGAGTGCATCTGCAACAACATTAAGCTTTCCTCTTTTGTAGATTATTTCAAAGTCATAACCCAACATCTTTGTGACCCATTTTTGCTGCTCTTCTGAAGATAGTCTTTGTTCCAAAAAATGTTTAAGACTATCATGATCAGTTTTTACCTTGAAGTGTCTTCCCATTAGGTAAGTTCTCCATTTCTTTAGTGCATGCAGTATTGCTAACATTTCCTTCTCATAAATAGGTTTATGTAAATACTTTCCTTTGATTGGACGACTTTCAAAAGAAATGGGTCTTCCTTCCCGCATTAAAATAGCACGAATTCCATTTCCTGAGCCATCACATTCCACAATAAAGGTTTTTGTGAAGTCTGGCGTAGCTAAGACCGGTGCTAGGCACATTGCCTCTTTAAGATGTTCAAAGGCCTTAGTTGCTTCAGGAGTCCATGAAAGTGCATCTTTCTTCAATAATGTTGTTAGAGGTGCTGCTATTCTCCCATAATTCTTAACAAACTTGCGATAATACCCTGTTAACCCGAGAAATCCTCGCAACTGCTTTATGGTTGTGGGGAATTTTCATTCCTTAATGGCTTTAATTTTGTTAGGGTCTACTTTAACACCCTCATGAGATACAATATGACCCAGATATTCCACCTCTTGTACTCCAAAGAAACATTTGGATTTTTTTGCATATAATTGTTTCTCCTGCAATAGTTTGAGCACCCTGTCAACATGTTCAACATGATCCTTCCAAGACCTGCTGTAGATTAGTATATCATCAAAAAATACTAGCACAAATTTTCTAAGGAAGGGTTTGAAAATGGAATTCATCAACCTTGAAATGTAGAAGGTGCATTGGTAAGGCCAAAAGGCATGACCAAAAATTCATAATGACCCTCATGAGTTCGAAATGCTGTTTTTGGAATATCTTCAGTCTTCATTCTAATTTGATGATATCCTGAACGAAGATCCAACTTGGAAAAATAAATTGCTCCATGTAATTCATCCAATAATTCATCAATCACAGGAATGGGAAATTTATCTTTAATGGTGAGCTTATTGAGTTCCCTATAATCCGGACACATGCGCCATGATCCATCCTTCTTGTGTACCAATACTACAGGAGTAGAGAAAGAACTTTGACTAGGTTGAATTATACCCGCCTCTAACATTTCTGCAATCATATGTTCAATTTCGCTCTTTTGGAAGTAAGGATATCTATAAGGCCCGATGTTTGGAGGAACACTTCCCGGAATCAAATGAATAGCATGATCATGATCATGAATAGGTGGGAGTCCTTTGGGAGTTTCAAACACCTTGGAATGATTGTCCAAGACTTGTTGGAGATCTGCAGAAATAGATGATTTTGATGTTGGAACTTCTAGTGAGCATAATTGTGCAATTACGCCTCGCTGTTCTTTCTTTAGAAGCTTTGTCATGACATTAGAGCTTATTATCCTTCCTAGCTTCCCCGCAATACCCCGTAATTCAACTTCCTTTCCTTCTGAAAAAAATTTCAAGAAAAGTTCTTGAAAATTAAAAGTTACCGTCCCCAAAGATTGTAACCATTGTACTCCTAGTACAACATCAGCACCTCCCATAGGAATGGAAAGCATTGGACTAGTCAATACATATTCCCCCATGGTTAGCTTGATATTATGGCATTTTCTAGAGAAATTTATAGTTCCTCCATTTGCAACCATCACTTGAAATTCTGGTGCTGGGTATAGGAAACAATTTAATTCCTTGGCTACCTTATAATGAATAAAATTATGGGTGCTACCCGAATCAATCAACACTATTACCCTTTTCTTCTTGATATGTCCTTCTATCTTGAGAGTTTGAGGAGTGGTAATTCCTGCCAGTGCATTACACGATATGGTCGGATTCATTTCTTCCTCTTCTAGGGATGGTTCCTAGTGTATATCCTCTTCTTGTTCATTTTCTTCTTCCTCTTCACAATATATGTAAAATAATTTCTTCTCAGCACACTTATGACCTTTAGTGTATTTTCTATCACAACTGTAGCAGAGCCCTTTTGCTCTTTTTTCTTCCAATTTTTGTGGTGTCAACCTTGTGGTTGTGGAAATCTAGGCGTAGCAACACTTCCTTCTTTATAGAATTGAGTGGTAGGCTTCCTTGTCGCCATAATTTTACATTCAACTTTTCTTGCCAACCCGAATGCCTTCTCCAATGAATCAGGTTCCAAAACGCGAACTTCATGTTGGATGTTATCCTTTAAAGTGCCTATGAAGAGATCAATCCTGTGTTCCTCTGGAATATCAGTTACCCTTATATTCAATTTTTGGAAGTTCTCAATGTGCTACCCCACTAAACCCTTTTGTTTGAGATTTATCAATTGGCTAAAGAAGGTGTTGCTCTTTGTATCCTCATAATGTGCTATCATTTCCTCCGTAAAAATTGACCAAGTGACAATTTTTTTACGGGAGCAAAACCATCGATACCATACAAATGTATTTTGTTCTAAATGTAAAGTTGCAATGCGTACCTTTTGTGTGTTTTGCACATTATGGAGATCAAAATATCGCTCCATCTGTAGTATCCATGTTACAGGATCCTTTCCATCAAACTTCCTCATATCCATCTTTGGAATATGGTGGTTCTTCCCGCCAACATTAGAGTTTATGAAATCACAATTAACATTTATTTTGTTCTCATCATGAGGTTCTTCTACTATCTTTTCACCATTAGGAAACCTTTCTTGTATCAACTTTGTCAAACTTTCCATGTCTGCTTTTAGAAAATTCTTCATGTTTTCCATTTTCTCATCGATCTTAGCTTCCATGTCATCCATCTTAGATTCCATGCCAGCCTCCATGCCATCTATCTTAGATTCCATGCCATCTATCTTAGATTCCACGCCTTTCTTCAAACCATCCATATTAGTTTCCACGCCTTTCTTCAAAACTTCCATGTCATTTTTTGTTGCTCTTTGCGAGAGCGAAATTTGTTGCACTTGCTCTTGTAATTTTGATATGTCATGTTGCCATTATTCGTCTTCATGAGTCATAGTAGAGCTTTCCAAAGGCTTAATGGGTGTTGAATTCTTTTTAGGGGCCATTTTATAATCCAATACTGATATCTATTCTACAATATGCCCTTGCAATCAATTCAACTTGATTCTTCAAACAAGACTTATGCAATTCGGAAAAAAAATACACCTTTTACTTGATTTTGAGGAGCTCGATATTGAAATTGTATTATCTCTGTGATTGCGGCTCTTCAATATCTAAAATTCAGCACTGAATTAGCCCTCTGAATTTTCTTTTGAATGCCATAGGTCTGACTTGATTTGGATTCTCCAAGACAAATTTATGTCCAATCTCCCACAATGACCTAATTATGGACTGGTTCAGTATAGCGAACTTGTACGACTTGCCACGTGTCACTGTTTTGTCCTTTGCCTCTGAAATTTATAGCCAAGAAACTAAAGGCTGTGTACTTGTGACCAATTTTTACGGCACTCCAATATGCTCAGAGAAAGAGTTATTGAAATTTTCCCATGATCACCTTTTTGAGATGAAATTCGGGAGCCTGAAAAAGCACTACCTTCCACAAATCATATCTCCAAAAATATTGTGAACCAAGCTCTAAAATTTTTTGACGAGTTTCCTTAGGATTTCAGCTTCACACCATAAAAATTTCAGATTCTTAACCTCAGCATAAAAAGATTTATAGCGCAAATGCCACGATGACATGTTTAGGAGCCTAAAAAAATACCTAACTTCCACAGATCATATCTCCGAAAATATTCTGAACCAAGCTCTGAAATTTTTAGACAAGCTTCCTCAGGATTTCGGCTTCGTACCCTAAACATTTCAGCTTTTGAAATTTCATAGAAAATTCTATAGCGAAAATTCCACGATGACTTGTTTGGAGCAGCGAAACCCTAGAATCCAAAGCTCCGATACCAAATGTTGTGTAACCAGCTCCAAAAATAGAAGGAAAGAGATGTCAATGCCTTAGAAATAAGCCACTTTGAGGGGGAAACCTCCAATACATTACATGAATGAACAATTCTTGGATAATACAAATGACCAAAACCTCCTTCTATATATAGGAGTCCATGGGGCCACAATATAATCCTGGTGAGGCCACAATGTAATCCTAGCCGACCTAAAATTACTAATGTAAGGGCACAATAATAACAATATGGGGGTTACAGGGGTACAGCAATAACAATAAGGGGGGCTACACTAATATAATAAGGGACTACACTATTAATATAGGGACCAAGAACTTATTCTATGGAATTAGGC
>JAXQQM020061811.1:0-51285 GCA_034641835.2 Pinus albicaulis
GGGAAACCAGGGGTAACCACCATGGTATTGACCCATTGTATTGGGTAATGATTCGTCTATGTGACCCCGTCCAGGAATACCATCGGAAGTAATGTAGTTTTGGGCTCATGGTATTGTTTTGGCTCATGGTATTGAAAAAGGGGCCCGTGGTATTGAAGGCTCATGGTATTGTTTTGGTTCATGGTATTGAAAAAGGGGCCCGTGGTATTGAAAAAGGGTAAACCTATATAAGGAGAAGAAATTCATTGTGCAAATCATAAGAGTGGGAGAAAGATGTCTGAGCTTGAATGAATACTTCTCTATGAAGTATATCTGTATGGAAAGGGTAAAGGCTTGATAATAGATCTGAATCTATGATGCACCTATGAAGAAATGATGAAGCGGAATATCTAGATCTGGAATGTATTTGTATCTGCTAGATCTGTTTATGGAAGGCTTAGATCTGAGATGAGGCGAACATCTGTCTGAAGTAAAAGGGTAAATCTGAAATGAATATCTAATCTGAAGAAGTATGCTGCTCTATAATGGTTGAAAATCTATACGCTAGTTCGCCGCAGAGGAAGCGCGTATATACGCGGCTTCGCTGAAGAAAAGGCGCGTATGTGCAATGAAATGAGCTTTGTAATATGTACAGAGGTATACGCTAGTTTTTGTGAACGGGAGCGCGTATATACGCGACATCAGTGAAAGGAAAGCGCGTATGCAAACTAGGGTTTGTTGAAACATGGGGTATGAAATCTCTGATCTGATCTGCCCTGTTTTAGCTATCTGTTGTTGATGTTTGACTATGCTTAAATGTATGGAGAGGGTCCAATCTGAAAATATGATGAAACGAGGCCTGCAAGGTGTGCTCTATTGAAGTTTTTTGGATCCAGTGTGAAAATTGATGAAACGTGGTCCATATTGGTGCTGAGGGTTGTTGCCTTCAGTCAGGGGGTTGTAGCTCCCTTCCAGGTGAGGCTGGTAAATGAGATCAGGGGTTCGTAGCTCCCTTCCAGGAGAGGCTGGTAAACGAGTCAGGGGGTTGGAGCTCCCTTCCAGGAGAGGTCGTAAAACGAGCTGTAGTGCCCGCGTGTCGGGTAGAGTTCACGCACTCCAAAGACATATGTTGTAAGATGTTTTCTCTATAATAAAATATTGAAGGTTGAGCAACTGCAGCGGTGGTTTTCTCCCGACTTGGGTTTCCACCTAAAAATCCTAGTGTTCATGTGTGATGCTTTTTGTGATGGTTTATTCTGTTCTTACTGCACATGTTTACTGTTTATAGAACATCTAATAAATGAATGATGGAATGATATAAGTGAAGAACTAATGGCATAATTAGATCTCTATGTATACGCGAGTTTTATGAAGGATATCCGCGTGTATACGCTAGTTGGCTTCAGCAAAGTAGCATATGGGTTTTAGAAGAGTGAAAAAGTAAAAAGTTCCCAATATGTCAGAATACCGATTCACCCCCCTCTCAGTATTTTTCCAACAATTGGTATCGGAGCAGGTCCTTGTGCAGAAGCTTGATCGCTTAAAGGAGATCCGTCGCAATGGGAAGTCAAGAAGGAGTAATGTCTATAAAGCCACCTCTATTCAATGGAAGCAATCTGATATTCTGGAAGGTACGAACAAAATCATATCTGCAAAGTCTTGATGCAGATGTATGGGCAATCGTGGAAGAAGGTTATCAGTATCCGGCAAGTATTCCTACTGATGCAGTAGAAAGGAAGAAGTATGAAATCAATGCCAAAGCGGTGAATGTCTTATTAGGAAGCATGTCTGAATCAGAATTTTCTAAAGTGATGCAGCTACATTCAGAAAAAGAAATATGGGACAAAATCATTCTAAGCTATGAAGGAGACACAAAGGTAAAAAGTGCAAAACTCCAAACTCTTAGAATTGAATATGAAATTTTGAAGATGCATAGTGATGAGAGTATTGCCCAATTCTTCTTACGTCTGGATGATATTGTAAATCGAATGAGAAATTTGGGTTAAACCATAACTGATACTACTTTGGTTGAAAAAGTCTTAAGATCCTTGACTTCAAAATTTGACTCTAAAGTTTCCGCTATTGAAGAAAGGCAAGATCTGCAAACTCTTACTGTTGTTCAATTACATGGTATTCTGACTGCTTTTGAAATGAGACAAGGAGGTCCTTCTCAATTAAGAGAAGCTTCTTTTAAGGTATCTGCAAAAGGAAAAGAAAAGGAAGTTGTCAAAGAATCTAGCTATATATCCGAAGAAGAAGAAGCAAATTTCGTGAGAAAACTCCAACTAGGTACTGGAAGATTCAAAGGTAAGCTTCCCTTCAAATGTTTTGAGTGTGGAAAAGTTGGTCACTATGTTGCTAAATGTCCTTATAGAGAAAAACATGGTAAAGGGAAACAATTTGAAAAGAGAAAGAGTTATTATGCAAAAGAAGATGATGATGAAGTATCCAGTGAAGATGAAGAAGATTCTGACCAAGATCTGAAAGTGCTCATGGCTAAGAAGCAAAAGAAGAAGGTTACTCGAGGAAAGGAGATACCTCAGAAATCATGTATAGCAAAAATTGAAGAAGATGAAACAGATTCTGACGAAGCTCTACAAGTGCTCATGGAAAAGAGGAAAAAGAAGAAGGCTACTCGAAGCAAGGAGATATCTCAGAAAATTGAAGAAGATGAATCTGATAGTGATTTGGGCCCTTGTAATCTTCTTTGTGCAAGCAATGGTGTAGAAAGTGAAAGAAATGTTATGGATCTAGAACAAGCTCTCAAGATCAAAGTTGAAGAACAACAAAAGGAAATTGATAAGAAATATTCTATCTACAAAGAGATGATCTCTCAAATGAAAGATCAAATAGAAATGCTGAATGGACAGGTGGACAAGTATCAAAGGTTTCATACTTATGCATCCAATCGAATCAAAGAACTTGAAGCAGAAATCAACGATCTAAATGCAGATCTCGAAAAATCAAGCAAGAAGAATGAAGGACTTGAAGTTGCAATCATCTTTCTACAAACAGATCTTGAAACATAAAATAAGAAGAATGAAGAACCTCTGTCATTTGAAAAGGAAGGCCTTGAAGCAGAAATCATCTCTCTCAAAGAAGATCTGGAAAAAGAAAATAAGAAGAATGAAGAGCTGGAAAAAACATGTGAAGAAAATGAAAATTGGTTGAAAGAAGAGATTCTAAATCTAAAGGATCAAGTAGAAGATGGAAGAAGGAAAGAAGAAAGCATGACAAAGCAATGTCAAGCCTTGGAGGTTGAGGTAAACATTCTCAAAGGTAAATTAGAAGAAAAAGTTAAACTTTTGAGGTTTCAAGATAGTGCTAATATTTTGGACAATATTCTGAGTAATCAAAGGTCTCCTGCTATCAAACTTGGTCTTGGTTTCCATGAAACCGTTAAAGGAGAATCTAGCTCACAAGGAAGTGCTAAAAATTCAGAGGAAGTCAATGTAAAACCTGAAGTGTTGAAAGAGTCAAAAGATCAACCAACAATCATGAATTCTCAAAGGAATTCATTCAAGAACGTTGAATGTTTTAAATGTCATAACTATGGGCATGTTGCAGCAAATTGCAGAAGCAGAACAATTCAGCCACAAACAAACAGATTCTATTCAGAAAGGTACTTTGGTTTCTTCAAGGGATATTGTTTTTCATGTAACAAGTATGGACATAAAGCAGCTGATTGTAAAAGGAGGAAGATTAGAAATACTCATTATGATTCTTATGCTTATTTCTCTGGTCACATGAGATGTTATTCTTGTAACAAGTATGGACATGTAGAAAAAGAATGAAGGATGAACAGATCTGGGAAAGTGGACAATTTTCAGCACACAGATAGAAAGTTCAAACAAATCTGGAAAAAGATGGAAGACCGATCAGAAACGTGGGGAATTTTGACCCTACTGCAGTCATCCGCTTCTGAAGCTTATGTCTCTTGTTGACTGCAGGAATGATGTGGGATACATTATGAGATTTAGTAATGTATTGTCACAGGGGGAGAAATGCATGATGTCTCTCATGGTTGATTTGATTATTCTGGTTATATGTAGTTCTGACAGCGCATCTGATATATGAAGAAGACAGGTACATGAGTTACAAGTTCAAGAGAAGATGAAAGAATGTGAAAAAATTCTATGCTTCACTTTCCATAAGCGGGTTCTATGAACCAAAGTCGCGTATACACACAAGTTCCAGCAGACACAGTCGCGTATGCATTGATGATAAGAGAATTTATATGCTAGCTGAAGATCTGGAGCAGAGGTTCAGGGGGAGCATCAGTCTGATTGTTAATAACTGTATTATTGACTCTGTATCAGCTTAGTTTCTTAGTTCTAAATAATGATGATATAATACATGGTTTCTTGTGTTGAAGATTGTGGATGAGTCATGTTTGCTTGTTGATGAAGAGTATTCATTGTTGAGATGAAAGTCCTATAATTCGGAGATAAGGGCAGCCCTTGCAGAGATTGTTTCTGATGACTTGCTAATGAACGTGTTCAAGTTAGAAAGGAGCACTGGTCCAGGGGGAGTAGCAGGTTGAATACTAATGATTGCATTGTTGGCAATATGACTGCTTATTCTTTGGTTTTTGTGATACTCATGCTCAAATGATGATGACTTGGTACATGGTTTATTATGATGAGATTTTGAGCCCTGGTTGCTGATAAGTATCTTTTATGCTCACACATGGATGAGTTGGATGTCGTTTGATTCAGAAATAAGAATTGATCATGCAGAGTTTGTTACTATGGTTGAGATCTTTTGCCTACATATGTTACTTCATGTTAAATCTTGAAGATCATGGTGATATTGGACCACATGGATGATTGCTTGACACATATTTGAAGATGTTGTTCTGGTATGATAATCTCTCTTGGAAAGAATGTATTGATGCTGCAAGGAATATGAAGACTTGGTTACTAATGCGCTTATGCTACCACCATTGGATGAATCTTGAAGACACAACTACACTGTTCTATCTATCTGTAGTCCAGGGAAGCAGTCAAATATCTCAGAAAGAAGTTGAACACTATCTTTTCCTCACAAAGGATCAGATCTGGTCAAAATATAGAAGATGGTAGTGGATACGCGGGTTTCCTGAAACACAGTCGCGTATATACGCGAGTTCCTGCACAGAAAACTGCGTATGTCTGATTGCTGACAAATTTTTGCTTGGAGTCAGCTCTCTTCAGCACAGCTGCAGTACTGTTTGGTATCTCTGATACTGTTTGGTATCTCTGGTGGTGTTCCAGTTCTCATAATTCTTTTTCTCATGTTTTGATAAAGATGCCTTGATGATTTGTTGGTGAAAGTGTTCAGGATGCACAAACTAAGGGGGAGCCTTGGTCATATGAAAAGGATGCTTGGATGCACATATTCAGGGGGAGCATTAGCTTTGCTGAGTATAATGCATTGTTGGCATTATGATGATTCTGAAATATGTTCTTTGAAGTCTTTCTGGTATTGGTCATAAATGGTCATATTTGTAATTTGATGAAAAGGTGTTGTTGAGACCCATGATGTAAAATTGTAATTTTCAGTCATGTAAGGACTTTTCAAATTTGTAAACCCACTTGGTTGGGTAGCTGAGTCAAATTTTGTAAACCCACTTGGTTGGGTAGCTGAGTTGAAATGTGTAAACCCACTTGGTTGGGTACTTGAGTCTTATATGTAAATCCACTTGGTTGGATATTTTATGTAAGTATGAGTCTTTTGGTGATAGGAAGTTCATAGAGTCATGTACTTCATTGAAAAATATGTTTGAAAATTCAGCATGAACTCAGGGGGAGCTTGGTCTCTTCAGTATACATCAGATCTGCAGAACGCTTCTTCCACATGAGGAGAAAAGGGGGAGAGTATGTTGGTTTTTGATCCGCCCTTTGCCCTTGATGTCAAAGGGGGAGAGTGACATGGTGTTTGAATGCAGAGAAAGAATGGTGTCAAAAATGGAGAGAGTGACATGGTGTCATTGTATTCTTAATGTACCTATCTGTTGTGGTAACCAAACACCATCGTGGTTGCCATCAAGTCCAAAGGGGGAGATTGTTGGCAATATGATGCAGAGTGTTGTCCTTGATGGCAACCCACTGAATGAAGATGAAGACATGCGACTATTGACTTGTGTTGTCCTTAATGGAAATCCACCTGATGAAGCTATTCTTGACTTGATGGACTTGGTAAATGATGTAAATCTGATGTGATATGATGTTTTTTGAACAATATGATGTAGAGAGTTGTTCTTGAATGGCAACCCACCTGATGAAGATGATGGCAACTTACTTGATGAAGTTGTGCTTGATAGAATGTCTTGATGAACCTGTTTAAAGATGAAAATCTGATGTATCTACAGAGAGTACAGAAGGTAATGAAGAAAGGAATTCATTATGGGCTAGATAGACATACGCGGATTTGTCTAGGGGAAGTCGCATATGCACGCGGGAAACAACGTTCCAAGTTGCGTATGGGAAAAAGCACTCATAAAGTGCATATCCAGGGGTAACCACCATGGTATTGACCCATTGTATTGGGTAATGATCCGCCTAATTGACCCCGTCCAGGTAGTTTTGGGCTCATGGTATTGTTTTGGCCCATGGTATTGAAAAAGGGGCTCATGGTATTGAAAAAGGAAAACCTATATAAGGAGAAGAAACTCATTGTGCAAATCATGAGTGTGGGTGCAAGATGTCTGAGCTTGAATGAATACTTCTCTCTGAAGTATATCTGAATGGAAAGGGTTACACTTGAATGATAAATCTGAATGTTTGATGCACCAATGATGAAGAAGGGGATCTAGATCTGAATTGCTCTTGTATTTGCTAGATCTGATTATGGAAGGCTTAGATCTGTGATGAGGCGAGCATCTAGGCGAACATCTGTCTGAAGCAAAAGGGTAGAGCTGAACTGAATATCTGATCTGATGAAGTATGCTGCTCTGTAATGATTGAAGATATATACGCTACTTCGCCGCGGAGGAAGCGCGTATATACGCGGCTTCAGCGAAGAGAAAGCGCGTATGCGCAATAAAATATACACTGAGGTATACGCTGGTTTGTGTGGACGGAAGCGCGTATATACGCGACATCAGTGAAGTGAAAGCGCGTATGCAAACTAGGGTTTGCTGAAGCATGGGGTATGAAACATCTGATCTGTTCTGCTGTATTACTGCTATCTGATCTGTGTTGTCTGAATTGATAAGTATCTGTTGGTGATGTATGTTTGAGCTTAAATGTATGAAGAGGGTCCAGTCTGAAAATATGATGAAACGTGGCCTACAAGTATTGTTCTATTGAAGTTGTTGGATCCAGTGTGAAAATTGATGAAACGTGGTCCTTAGAGGTGCTGAGGGTTGTAGCCTTCAGATCAGGGGGTTGTAGCTCCCTTCCAGGGGAGGCTGGTAAACGAGAGCAGGGGGTCGTAGCTCCCTTCCAGGAGAGGCTGGTAAACGATTCAGGGGGTTGGAGCTCCCTTCCAGGAGAGAGGCCGAAACGAGCCGTGCTGGAGCTCCCTTCCAGGAGAGGCTGGTAAATGAGCGCAGGTGGGTGCATGTGTGCTAGTAGGAGTCTGCACCAGCACATATGTTGTAAGATTTTTTCTCTATAATAAAATATTGAAGGCTGAGCAACTGCAGCGGTGGTTTTCTCCCGACTTGGGTTTCCACCTAAAAATCCCGGTGTTCATGTGTGATGCTTTGTGTGATGGTTTATTCTGCTTCATCGTACATCGCTTATCAATATCTCGATGAATAAATGATGGAATGATATAAGTGAAGAATTAATGACATAATTAAGCCCTTCGTGTATACGCGAGTTTCATAAAGGGTATCCGCGTATATGGCGTAGTCCAGATCGAGCAGCGGCGGGTTTTAGAAAGTGAAAAGTAAAAAGTTTTGAATATGCAAGAATACCGATTCACCCTCTCAAGACATTTTCCCAACACTTGGCATACATGAATGTGCCCCATGGTGTGGTAAAGGCTGTTTTCTCTTGATCTTCTAGATGCACAAGTTTCTGATTGTATCCTGAAAAACTATCAAGCATAGAAATCCTTTGGGAACAAACAATGTTCTGCAGAATTTGGTCCATCTTTGGGAGAGGGTAATTGTGCTTTAGAGAGGCTTTGTTCAAATTTATGAAGTCAATGAAAATTATGATTTCTCCACTCTTTTTTCTGACTGGAACCATGTTTTCAATCCACTTTGAGAATATGATTGGAACAATAATTTTGGCATCAAAGAGCTTCTTGATTTCCTTCTCAATCAGAGAGGCATGAGAAGTGGATTCATCCTCCTCAGTTTCTACTAGAAAGGCTTTTCATTTTCCTTAATAGGAATGGTATGCTGAATCATAGTAGGATCATACTTCTTCAAATCAACATAACTCCATGCAAAAACATCTATGAATATTTTAATCATCTCAATATATTTCCGTTTCATGTCAACTGAAAGAAATTTTGAAAGCTTAATCATTTTTGGCATTGCTACTATACCAAGGTTACAAATCTCTACCTCTTCATCAGCAGCTTGTATCCTAGAGGATTTTAACACATAATTATGGTCAAAAAGCTTTCAAGGGGTATTAGACCTTTGGGTATAAAGTTATTCTTCAGCTGTAATACTTTAGAATTTCCCTTTGTTTCATTAAGCATGTTTTGCTGATCTAATTGTGTGCTTTCAAACTCCTCTTTCAGCTCTATAAAGTTTTTGATTTGTTGGTCATCCTTAAAAACTTGCCAATGGATAATTTTGACAGGGATAGCAGGTCTATGGTGAAATTAAACCTCATATCTTTCAGTGGAATGTGCAGGGATAATATACAGACTTGCAAAGGCAGCTAGGGAGTCAGCTACTGAGTTTTGGTCCCTAGTCTTCACAATAAATGAATATTATTGAAAATTATCTAACATCTCCATGATCAAATTTATGTATGCCCTCATTCTCACATCCTTATTTTGATATACCCTCAAATTTCTTAATAACTAATTCGTAATCTCCACAAATAGAAATATTTTGGTCAACCATTATTTTCAAAATATTTAAACCCAAAAATAAAGATTCATACTCAAACATGTTATTTGTGCAATCAAAGTTCAAATTTGTAAGAAAAGAAATTACTTTCATCCTCTCGGGAGTTGTGATCCAAATTTGTGTTCCCGCTCTCTCTTCCCCGCCGATCCATCAAAGTGTAACAACCACCAAACTTCTACTCTCCTCACCGATTTGTTGATTTTATGTCTCAATTTTCTATTTCCTTAATTACATTTTGTTGATTTTCTGCTTTCTTTTAATTTTCTCGCTTTCATCATTTAATTCATTGAAAATAATAGTAGATCCTAATTCCAAGATTTATCAACAACATATATTAGTAATTCCCAGGTTTTTCCTTACTACTTACCATATAAGCCATCCTTGTTTCTCTCCTCGTGATAGCCTTCTTTCACTTATTTTTGGTCCCTAGTCTTCACAATAAATGAATATTATTGAAAATTATCTAACATCTCCATGATAAAATTTATGTATGCCCTCATGCTCACATCCTTAGTTTGATATACACCCTCAACTTGCTTAATAACTAATTCAGAATCTCCACAAATAGAAATATTTTGGGCAACCAGTATTTTTCAAAATTTCTAAACCCAAAAATAAAGATTCATACTCGCCATGTTATTTGTGCAATCAAAGTTTAGTTTGTAAGAAAAGAACTTACTTTCATCCTCTGGAGTTGTGATCCAAATTCCCATTCCTACCCCCTCTCTTCCTACTGATCCATCAAAGTTTAACAACCAACAAACTTCTACCTTCTCCTCACTAATTTGCTGATTTTCTGTCTGCTAATTTTCTATTTCCTAAATTACATTTTGCTGATTTTCTGTTTTCTTTTCATTTTCTACTTCATCATTCAATTCATTGAAAATTCAATATCAACAACATAAATTGGAAAATTCTGAGGTTTTTCCTTACTACTTACCATATAAGCCATCCTTGTTTCTCTGTATAGTCTTATTTGCTCACCAAAAACAATGGTGGCATAAGTTAGGTCCATCTGCATGGTGCATTTAATATTTGCTGCCGATGACCTTGATAACAACATGCAAAACTTAGGTGGAATATCTGCTACCACAATTTCCATTACCAATGTCTTGGCAGGGACTTGTGTAAGATGAACAACAACATCTTTTATTAAACCAATGCACTGAACTCTTTTTGAATCAAAAGAAGACAAGTCCTTATATCGTCTAGTAGTTTCCAATCCCATCCTTTCCATGGTCACTTTGGGCATAAGATTGTGAGAGGCCCTGAATCCAACATGGCATTATGCAATGTCATGTCATGAATGCTAAGGCTGACATAAAAAGGAGGCACCTTTTCATTCTGCTCATCCTCTAATATTGGTCCCAAGTATATGGTTGGATGATCTTCTTGAACACTTAGGATATCAATGGCTCCTGGTTGGAATTCAACATTTTAACAATCTTACTTCTATATTCATTCACCTTAAGAATTTCTCCAAAAGGGACTGGGATTTTGATCTTGGAGATCTCATTCTCCAAACTGAAAACATAAATATATTTTTCAATCTCTTTGACAGGAGGAGGAGGTGGTGGATATTTTTTAACTTCAACAACTTTAGGGGCATCTTTCTTGGGCTATGTTTTGTTTGTAATAATTGGAACATTTCTGTTTCTGAGGTTGTATTGCTGCTTCATCTCAAAGATTGCATGTTGATATCCTTTAAGATAATGAGATGGTTCCTCACCCTTGTTTGCATCAATATTTGACTCATCATGTTCCTTCTTAGTAAAAAATATTCCAAACATGTATTCATCTAGACAATGAATGGATTATTCTAGAATCTCAGGCTGATCATCTTCATCAGCTAATTTTTGCTGAAAAGGAGGTCTTACTTGAGGGTTAGGCTGATTTTTTTTTTCCCTTGGTGTCTGCTGATTTTGAGGTCTTCGGAACTGAGGATTTCTAAACTGAGGTTCATGTTGTGCAGGAGGAGAAGAGGCCTTCCCAAAGGCAAGCCTATCCATCATTTTTTCCATTGTCTTCATCATGGAGTCAAATTTATCCTCTGAGGTAGAAGGCTTATCTTCTTGTTTCAATTTAGTCTTTCCCATCTTGGACTTTTTAGCTACTATCCTATTAACCTCCAACTTCACAACATAATTTTTCATTTCAGCTAATGAAGGTGATTCTCTTTCTCTTAGTAGGATATAAAAATCATATTCAAAAGCCTCAACATATCTCAGTTGAGCTGCTTCTGGAGGAGGCTTTAGATGGGCAGGGATAGAGCCATAAACTTTATTAAATATTTTGGAAAAGTTTTGGATAGTTTCATCAACAGCTCTTTTCAAACTATTATACTCATTGAGGGCTTGTACATGATTGGTTATATTCCCGCACTTTCTCAAGAAGATATCTTCAAATTCATTCCAATTATGTAGGCTTCCTAGTGTAAGGGCTTTGAACCACTTCCTGACCTCACCAGTAAAGCTCTGAGAAAACAATCTCATCTTGACATCCTCATGGTCAACATCCTCCCTATTTATAAATTCATTGAACTGATCTACATGCTCTTCAGCTGTAATATCTTCATCACTTCCCCAAGTTTTGATTCTAGCAGAATATTTGCTAGGAAGGGCATTAAGGACAGTTGGAAGAACAAGGGGGGCATACCTAGTAGGTGCAGCAGCAGGTGGAGGTGGCACATTTCCTGCCATGATGATAGGGACTGTAGTAGTTTTAGGGACAACAAAAATAGAGGAAGAGGAACTGTTAAGAGGTGGGTTGTTTGGTATTTGTTGTCTAGTCACAATTGAACTCTAATGAGGTAGAGGGACACCAAATTTACTTCCTAACAATATTTCAAATGGGTCTAGTTCCGTCAACCTATCCAAATATTCTCTCTCTAACAGTAACTCTGAAGTGACTGCTTCCCAAAACTCTTCTTTATCTTTTCATGTCACTAAGGTTGAGGTATCAATACCTATTCTATGTAGGTCTAAGACAATTTTAGTCAATTCTTTTTCATTTTCAGACCTAAACAAGACTTCCTGAATTTTATCATCAAATTTTTTATCTTCAGCACTTCTTGAAACTTCAGAGAACAAGGCTTTTGTATGTAATGAAGTACTTGATATTGCAGAATTTCCTTGAATGCCTCTGGAAATTGTGTTTGGATTATCCACAGTTGTAGGTGGATCTGGGTCAGGATTACTCCTTGTGTATCTCCTTTTCGAAGCCACCTTTGAACATGAGAATTTTGAATGGATTCACCAAGGTAGATGCAGCCTCAAACATCTTCTGAGATCCTGCTACCTTTAAGAGTTCAGCTTCAAAATTTAAGGAAAAGTATATCTTCAGGCTCCCGATAGACACACCAAAATGTTATCCTAAAATTGCACTCGATTGGCTGCTAATCAGACAACTCTATGTAACTGTTTCAAACCCGCTTTTGACTGACGCTTAGCCTCTTCAGTCTGAGAGGGCTCTCTCAAAGGGGTTTATGATATTAGATAATGATATGATTAGATGACTAACTATATTTGAGAAGTAACTTGATTTTTATGTTTTTAGGTTTAAAATAATGTAGGCTTGCAACCATTGGGCTTATGGAGTCAACAAATCAGTAGATTCAGTGGCAAGGTTTCTTGACATGGAAGCTGAGGCAGATAAGAGTCTTTACCAAAGGAAAGTTACACATAGAACATATGGAAACACAATCATTTCATCAATAAAGGAAGTCATCACATACACATATGAATTATGAGTAATAAAGATGAAATATACTGCAAGTAGTACACATAAAGATATAGATCAGAAAGACATTAAAAACTCCATGAGAATCTCAGGTCTATCAAGAAGAAATCCTCTGTATTACTGATATCAGTCAAATTACATAAATTAGCATATGGTGCAAAAAATATCCAACCCTTTACAACTTCGATAATTTGCCTTTAAATAAACCTTCTTAGACCTCTTGGCTAGATTCATCAAAATCTTCATATGACACCTTACATAATAGAAAAACATGTCTTTTAATCAGAAAATGATAGCTATACACTAAAAAATACATTTTCGTAATATGACTCAAACTCCTATTTATTACATTAGTCTACCTTATCTTTAAAATAATTACATATCAGTGACAACTAAGCCTCACATGTTCGAATAGGCTATGACATAGCTCATCACTACTTGACATATTAAATTCCCTCCTAAACATATGGAACCAAACCCTATGTTTCAGGAAAATAGGACCCTACCTTCAACGAAAGCTTTAGATGATGAGTTGTCTCCATTGCATGATATTCAAGTCATAGATGTTTGGTGGCAAGGTAACATGGTAGTTTTGTAGCATGCTTTCATAGCGTCGAAAAAATGGCTTTTGCACTCAAAATTTCCGCTTCTTTGCTATTCCATAGTGTCCATCATGACATGACACATCATCACTACCATTTTGCCTCTTTGAAAGATGCAAAAAGTGGTTTTAGAAGCCAAAAGATAGCTACAGAAATTTTTGTAGCGTTTTCCTGGCTTCAAGCCTAGGAAACGCTATGAAACAGTGAAAAACTGTGAAATTTCCAGATTTTGACCCTGTCTCAAAAAAGTAACCTCCAGCTGTAGAAACATGGTTTCCAACATGCCATTAACCTATTAAAACATAATCAAACTCAACTTAAGATCCTTAAGGTGTTTCCTCTTCTTTAATGATAAGTTGAGCTATGGGCTCCTCAACTACAGTCATCTTTAAACCCTTCTTCTCCAACTCCTCATGGGTCAATTCTAACTGCCCTTGGTGGTCTTTGACTTGGTCCTTTAGTTTTCTGTTCCTATATTTCTTCTGCTATGATTCACCTCTCATCTCAATGGCTGAGTCCATTTGATTAATTGCTGTGTGTTATCTTAGGTCTTTGACACACTATTAGCCTGCTCTTCCCAAAATTATTTCATTTTCTCAAAATACACCTTTTGAGCATTATTTTTCCTTGCCTCTTTCTCCAAGACTGCTATTTCATGATTTTCTAACTTCAGTTGCTCCTTAAGGACCTCAATCTCTATTTTTTCAATGATCTTCTCCTTTCCTTTCTTTTGCTTGATGACCGGAACTTCTTTTGCAGGTGTGACAGAGGTCACATCAGATACTCTCAGGCCAGCCGGACAATTTCATAGACCTTCCTTCGAACTTCTTTACTCCATTCCAAGACCTTCTCGGGCACTAATTGTCATCGTTTCCTAAATAAACATGAAACCTACATCATGTATAAATTTGCTGAAAAATGAAGATTTATCCACTGATATTATCCCGGTCATACACTAATTCGAATTCATGCATAACACATAACCTCTTCTACAATTGATCATCAATTTGCGGAAATAGAAACAGTCGCATGCGCACATAAACACAATATGTAATGGGGAAAGCTTATAGCTGAAAACCCCTAGCTATTTTGTATATTATAATAGAAGAGAACATGTAACAATCTCAGTACAATACTCCTCACAAGTACTCAGTACTGTCTCCAAAAGTTACACACAAACTAGCTCAGTTTTGAACAAGTCATAGGTTCAAAACTCATCCACTAATTGCCTGCCTCTATTGCGCAATCCAAGTTGGTTCAATGAGAGATCCAAGTTTGAATCTCCTTGGCTTCAACTGCGCAATCCTCATGGGAAATCTCCTCCAATGCTTGTGCAAATCTCATGCACAACTAATGTCACAACTAATAGCAAACTCACCCTTTCATCTACCTCTTCCACTGGTCTTCACTGAACTGTCCATGCATTGCAGTCAACTGATGTGTTCTTTAGTTGAATAATGAGTTAATGTTTAGTGAATTAAATAATATTTAATTCACCCCACTCATCTCTAGTGTATTAGCCAGTTAAACTAAACACAACTAGTTCAACTAAGTTAACCCGAACACAACTCCACCAACTGCCTCATCAACTCCACCAAACTCCGCCACTTGAGTTCTAACTGAAGTCAACCATGCATGAGCTCACCAAACCATTAGAATTTCATAATTCCTTCCTTGGCCAGGTGCATGGGACAAAGACTAGCTCCAACCGAAGTGCCGCAAGAGGATAACCTAACCGAAGTTTATAGTCCAAATATTATTAAGGGTTAATAATATTCAAGTAAAATGTAGACAGTACTAAAAATAGACCACGACCGTATGTCTAAAAAAATAGAGGTCCATATATTTTTACCAACTCGACCAATCATCCAAGAATAGCATAATGCCACTCCTAGACCATGCTCCATATGTCTAAAAATGTACATAGCCCAAAAAAAAAATAGACTTTGCGCCAAAAATATTTGCGGGCCCACTTAGTGAAGGCTGTACTTCATTTCACTAAGCTCCATCATCTTGTTGCATTTTCAACACATCCTCACCTTCAAATTCTAACTTCTTAACTAATTTTGATTTCTCGAGTTTCTTTCCTCCCTCATCTATATCTTCAGCTTGGACTATGGGGGTTTCCTCAATATCAATAGCATGCAGAATGTCTTCTAAATTTCCCTTAGCCACTGTTTGGTTTCTTGTAATCCTTTTTCTTCCATGTTTACTCACAGTTGGCTCTTGTTTTGCATGTTTTCTCATAGTTGGCTTTTGTTTTGCAAGTGAAACAGCAGGTGTATCAACTTTCTGCAATGGCTCTATTTCCATGATTACTGGTTCACTTTTCTCTGCTACTAAAGGCTCATTTTTCTCTGCCACTGAAGGTGATGGTATACCTCTAGGTTTAGGAGTTATTTTAGGAGTGATGGCATCTACCTCAAAACCACTGACAAAGAAAAAAGAAGACCAGTCTTTGCCTAATCATTTTAATTCCTCTAAAACCAGCAACTTGATTAAACCATGATGAAAGAGTGAGGTTTCATTTCCTTCAAATTTAGCTTGAAATTTATCTGCCATTTTTGCTAAGCTTATGTATAAGTAAAAAGGTAGATCAAGATATTTCTTACCAACAAAATGTAGCAGAAGGCTGAAGTGGTAAGAATAAACCATATGATACCTCCCTTTAGTCGATTAGGAGCTATGTCCAAGTTAAAAATGCTCAAAAAAGAAACCGCTAGAATTGGTTGCAAACTAAAATGAATGGAAAGTCCTTGTCGTTGCAATTCCTGTGCCATGAACGACACTAAAATCCAACGTTGTATGTGGAAAGGAAAGCAAAACAAGATCTTCAAAACTAAATACTCAAAGTTGACTTTTGATTTTGGAATTATTAAAAAGAATAAATTAAGGAATATTTTGAGAATATTCCCTAGAATATTCCCTATTATTCCATTTGGGTGAATGAAGCGATGGTCAAATGGCATTCTCGTGGGTTCGTTGAAGGTTTGAAGTGGGGGATTTCTACTTAATCAAAGGGTGCCACGTGGCAAGCCTTGAGTCCGTCACGTGGCCCCCAAAGCAGAGTCTATGTGGTGTATCAAATTTTTTATGAGTCCACGAGGTTAGAACCCCGTGACTCACCACCATAAGCACAAGCGCCCGACCAATCGCTCTACCTAAGTAATGGTTCTTAACATTCAATGGGAGCCACACATATTTGAAGTTTAAACAAAAAGTGGTTGGGCGGCAAAGGGGGCCAACCCCTAAGGACCAGCCACCTAATACATATGACTCCGGGCTGAGAACCTTTGCTTAAGGCCTTAAATGGTGGAGCATATGGTTAATCAAACCGTATTACATTTAGTGTGACCACGATAGCGCAGAGTCCATTTAATGCCACGGTTTCAAAACTGTTGGATTGCGGTTAATACGGCGGTCCCGATGGAAAATGCAATGAGACTAAACCATAAAAACATTAATTTAACTATCAGTGGTTCCGCCAAGGTTGGCACCGGTTCCACCATTTTCATCCTTTGGCCATTTTTAGCACGGTCAACTGTAGTTAGTCCACATTTAGTGGGGTTTTCAATTAACATTGGGCAGAAATTTGTTTTCATCATAACTTTCTCAATATTGATCCAATTTGGACGAAATTTTGGTCAATTTTGGCTTTCATCATCATTCTGGAGATTTTGGGATAGTTTTTAGAGTGAACATAGGTGTTATTTAGCCATTTTTTCTTCAGTGAAGCTTGGAGAGCCATCAGGGCCATCAGGGAAATGGAGCTTTTTTGGGCTGTACTTCACTATTTAAGGTGAAACAAAAGCCATTTTTAGCTTATTTCTATCTTATGAAGTCAATTTCACAGCTGGTTTTTCCTGTTTAAGAATATTTTTCTTTGTTAAACCATTTTGAACAACTTAATAGAGCAAGGAAATGCCCATTGGGAGCCTTGGACTCGACAAATGTAGCCCAGGAGGGGTGAAATGCCTCATCATGTTGCTGTGTTATGTTATGGTGAAGTTTATCTGCTGTGTATTTCTAGTTTAAGATGTTAAACAGTAATTTTAATTAACATTCCCTCACACATAAACTTAGAAACAGTTACCAAAAACACTTTGTTTAAATTGCAAGACATGGAGAATACTTTGCACACTTAATTTAATGGAAATGGATACTTTGCATAGAATTAAAAATACTTCCATTTTCAGATCAGATGGTATCAGAGCTAGTGTTTTTTAGCATTAGAAGAGCTAGTGTTTCTCTCTATATTTTTCTTGTGCAAAAGGATTTGTTTGAAAGACTGCATTAGAACCCTTGCAAGCAGTATTTAGCCATTTTGGGGCAGCATTTGTTGTAGGTTTTTGAGGCTTACTTGGCTGAAGTTTAAGAGATGAGAAGAAGACCTTAATAATGTTTTCAAGGAAAGGTGCTTAAACAGTGTAAAAGATTGATTGTTTTACTGTTTACAAACTTATTGTGGTTTGAGTTTGCTTGAGTTTTGGGGATAGCTACTGATTAGCTAAGTCTTGGAGAGAACGAAAAAGGAAGTAAGGGCTGAAGGCTTATTCCTTACCCCAAAGTACCTTAAGGTCTCCATTGAAACACAAACCCTCTTGACGATTGTTGTTAAGAAGCTTTTGGAGTTTGTTGTTGTTTGGCTGCTTGAATAAGTGTTGTTCTTTACAGCCATTTGGTTAAAAAAATATTTGTCATTTGGTTTTGAAAATATTTGAGAAATTTGTTGAAGTTAATTTTTTCATTTACATCATAATGATAACTTCTACAAGTGAAGTTTCCTCCTTCACAAGATTCTTCAATGATGATATGAAGAATGACTTTATTATATTGAAGGATATGGTACAAACTTTGTTTGAGGACAAAAGAGAAAGTATTGAACTTCGTGAACAGTTGTTTGCCATGAAGGAAGAAAAGGAAGAGATTCTTCAAAAATTGCATGATATGGAGAGGAAGCTCCATCAAGCCCAAGAGGCTTTGACCAAGAAAATGCATGAGGAAGAGGTAATCCATTCTAACTTGTCTTCAGTTTCCTCATTAGAAAGGTGTGTTGGTTCTTTCGAAAAACATACAAATGGAATAGGGTCCAAATTAATGATTAAAATGGGCTATGAAGGCAAGGGGTTAGGTAAGCATGCACAAGGCATGGTTGGACCTATTATTGTTGAGGAACGACCCAAGAATCTTGGTCTGGGTTATGTGCAGTTTAATGGCAAAGATTCCAAATATTTGAAGGCATGTGATGCTAATTTAAAGAGAACCTTTATTCCAAGTTATAAGATGAAAATATGTCAAATTTGTTTCAAAGATGATTGCCATTTCTTTAAGCCTTTGTTGCAGCAAGAAGATGGTAAACATGCAGCTTATGGAATGCATGCAAGTTCAGACAGTTCTCAAGACAAAAATAGTGATGTTAGTCAAAAAATGAAAGCTGTAGCCTCTACTAGTTCATATTCTCATGAAGACAAAAAGGATGAACATTCGAAGTATCACAAGAGGTATAAATCTTCTCATGATCAATTTGATTGTGTTTCTGCAAAGCATGATAATTTTACATGCTTAAATGGAAGAAAGTTTTGCTGTACATTTTGTGGTCAATTTAACCATCATGTTTCGAGATGCTAGATGAAGAAGAAATCATACAGGAAGTAGATGAGACAAAGACAACTTTCAAAGAAGGTGCATAAGTGTTGCACATATTTCCAAAAGAAGGGACATGATATCTCCCATTGTTGGACTTTGCATCCAACTAGTCATCCAAAGCACATGTAGCAAGAGGACAGAAAGATTGGCACAAGTGGAACTAAGGATTCCATTATCGATGTGAAAATGGAAGAATCACATGAAGAAGTGTTGCAGCAGAAAAAGTCGCCATGGAAGTGGCTTTGTAAGAAGTGGATGGACTTCTTAACACAGTAAGAAATACTCCTTTGTACATATGCAAATTTCGGTTGTATGCATGTATTTCTGTTGAAAAGTCTGATGCAAGATTGCATATAAATGCGGTTTAGTTGAAGGAATTTCTTTGTTGTTGCAAAATCTCTCCATGGAGGTGGGAAAGATGAGTATGATACTCACTTATATTGCAGCAATATTTTTTTATTTCAACTCTTTAGTCACCCACATGTTTTTGGGATTATGTACTTGTTGGTACTTGAAAGGAAGAGTTGAAGGTGTACATATGCATGGAATTTGAATGTGTAAATAGTGAACTATAAATAAGTTCATTGTACATTGATACATGCACATGTGTTTGTCAAGATGTATCATGTTGTTTATCGACTTGTGTCAATTGTGTTGCACATGTTTGTCGACTTGTGTCGATTGTGTTGCACACTTTTTACATTGCTTTTGTGTCAATTGTATAGCACATTTTATGATGACTTGTTGCTGATGTCGCATGTTGCATGACTTATGTATGAGCCACCTTGGATCATGGATCAAGGTAGCGATGTTCAAATTCATTCTGCAAATTTCTCGCCAGAAATTTTCTGAGTGAGTGCAAGAAAGGCAGCTCTTAACAGGAGGATACACATCGAGGAAGGGAAGTGTGAATTGCTTTCTAGTTGTGGTTCAAAGTCATTATCCACGCAGGGAAAGTGTTTTGAGGCTGAAGAGAAGAGGGTGTAGTATTCTTAGTTTCTGTACAGATCAGTTTCATTATTTTAGTAAGCTTTTGGGGTCCAAAAGCTTCTCATTTGGGAGGTGTGATCAGGAGCTTAGGTCCAAGTCAAAAAATGCTAAAAAATGGAATTGCTTAGAATTGGTTACAACCTGAATGACTGAAAAGGCCTCATCTCTATGATTCTGGTGCCATGAATGTCACTCAAATCCGACGTCGTATGTGAAAGTTATGCAGGTTTGATGTTTTTAGTATCCTTCAAAAATCCAGTTGACCAAAGTTGACATTTGACTTTGGAATTATTAAAAAAAAGAATATTCCAAGGAATATTCTAGGAATATTCCTTGAAATATTCCCTGGAATATTCTTTTTTAAAAATAATTCCAAAGTGAAAATTCAACTTTGGTCAACCGGATTTTTGAAGGACACTGAAAACTTCAAACCTGCATAACTTTCACATACGACATCAGATTTGAGTGCCGTTCATGGCACCAGAATTGTACCGACGAGTCATTGAAGTTGCAACCAATTCTGAGCAATTTAATTTTGAGATTTTTTTTTAACTTGGACCTGAGCTCTTGATCACAACCCAAAAATGCAAGACATGGAGAATAGTTTGCACACTTAATTCAATGGAAATGGATACTTTGCATAGCATTACAAATACTTCCATTTTCACATCATTCATAGGTGAAGTACTTCTGAATGATAAGAAGCAACTTTGAGAAATTGTCTTTCATGTAGCTCCTTGGAATGGAATTTGTAAGGTCAATCCCACTATGTTTTGGCTTGATAAATTCCTTATAGTCCTGCATGTTGAATTTGAAACATTTGAACCATTGTTTTCCTCCTCTTGGAATTCCTGTTGCTGCTACAATGGTCTCTGAAGTTATAGTGAGGTTCAACATCCCCACCTTTGAATTTTTTGCATTGAAATTGATGGCAAACTCTTTAGAAACCTGTACGTGGCATCCTTGCACTCTTTGGAAAAATTGCAAACACCTTGTTCTTTTGAAAAATTCTGAAGCTGTTGGGTCTTCATTTATCAGGTTCATGTATGATGGCTCATATCTGAGAGAGTGGCCACCTTTTTTGGTCTTCCTCTTTGCAGCCATGGTACTTTTATGTCTTGTCTGCCTCACTTGATCAGTGATACCTGCAAACTTTTTAAAATCCCAGCCACAACTTGGGCTTAGTGAAATAGCTCTCTAGAGCTCAGTAACATGCAAAGAGGGAGTGGAGAATGAAAAATGAATCAATTGGGAAATATTTTAAAGTTTTGATGACAACTCATGGCATAATCATGACTCATACATGCTTAAAATAATAATAATGACTTTAGCCTTGACCATTGTACCTTGATTTTACCCTAACTGACTCGAATGACATCTACCCTAAACCTTTCAATAATTTAATGACACCTAGCACTTGTTTTGAAAATACAGTCAGGAATACATATGTTCATAGTGTACTTAGTGTATTTCTTGGAAGTTTCACTATGAAAGCATTGGCATTTTCGTAGCGAAAACTGCGTTTTTACTGTACAATTTGCTACGAAAGTAGAAAATATTGGCTAAAATGACCTTTTCGGATTTATAAACTTGGGAAATGGAATATGTTAGGAAATAATAACTGATGTGACATGAAAGAATTGAATGGGGGTGGGTTTGGACCTTAGGATAGGCTAATAAGAAAAAAATTAAAATTTTCCTTTACCAACTAATGACAAATAAACTCTATGACCATACCTTTGACACATGAACCTCTAAGCCTATGTCAAATGATGTTTCAATTTTTCTGAGTGATAATAATGGCTCCACTTAGGATGGTGTGCCCCTGTGGTACACTAAGGAGCCTGTAGTTGTAGTGCTATCCATCTTCTTGAAAACAAAAACTCTGAAATTTTCCAAGCTTTCCTTCAAACTCTAATGGCCTTCACCTCGAGCTCAAGCTTGATGATCAGCTTGTCTTTATTAGCAGAAAAACATACTAAAATGGAATATATACAATGGAATGAAAGATCATCAGAACTTAAAAGGAATAATGCTTCAAAAACCTGCCATTGACAAGCCCTCCAACACAAGGTTGTCCATCCATCTCTTGCAGTATGTAAGTGTTGTTTCCATGGAATGAAACTACTCTGAATGGACCTTTCCAGATGTTCTCAAACTTACCATGTTTTCCCTTTTATTCAATCCTGGCCTCCCACTTCAAAACCACATCTTGAATTTAAAAGTTTTCCTCTTTGACCTTCCTGTCAATTGTCTTCTTGATTCTATTTTGAGATTGTTGATTACTGTTATAGACTTCCTCCTTTTTCTCTTGCAAGGCTATCAACTTATTAATCCTCCTCTGAATTGAATTTGGCTCCTCCTCTAATCCTTGAAGAAGCTTCATGATAGGAACTCCTAAGGATGTAGGAAAAATGGCTTCATCCCCATACACCAACTCATAAGGTGAAGTTCCAATTGATCTCTTTGTGCATAGTCTATCAGCCCACAGAGCATACTTCAGCTTCAAATGCCATGAATTCTTATTTTCCTGCAACACCTTCGTAATAATTCTCACAATTCTCTTGTTAGAAGTTTCAGCAAGACCATTACCTTATGGATAATATGCAGTAGAATTCCCAAGTGTAATGTGATATTTATGACAAAAAATGATTAGCTTCTTGGATTTGAATGCCTGTGCATTGTCAGTGATGATCTTCATAGGGCAGCCAAACCTAGACAATATATTATTTTCCAAAAATGAAATGATAACTGAATCATTTTCTTGCCTAGTTGGGATTTCTCCAATACACTTGGTGAAATAATCAGTTGCTGTCAGAATCCAACAATGCTGACATGAAGATGATGGATGAATCTCACCAATAAAATCTAGCCTCCACTGCTAAAATGGTGCCTCAACATAGATAGGCATCAAGGGTAAAGGAACAAGATTCTTCTTACCATAAAAAATATGGAATTCATGGCAGGCAGCAATATTTTTGTAGACATCTTTGAACATAGTAGGCCAATAGTACCATTCTCTGAGAATATTATTTGCTGCGGCCTTCCAATAATGATGACCTGAAAAATCCCCTTTGTGAAACTCCTCAACCACTTTTTCAGCCTCCTCTTCCAACAAACAATTCAAATGAATACCACTGATATCTTTCCAATACAAATTTTTATCAATGATGCAGTACCTCAGGTATTTTAACTTCACAAACCTTTCCTTAGAATTTGTCAATTTAACAAGCGCTCTATGGTGATGTATGAAAAAAAAATGTCTTTGTAACGGTCAGAAAAGATGTACTTCTCTTCAATGAGAATTAATTCTTCATCTTTATCTGATAATTCTGAAATTTCTGAAATTAAATTCATATCAAGACAGTAAAAATTTGACTATGTCATCAACTTTGCTAGCCCTTGACCTTTTACCAATTTTGTGGGTCTGATATCTATATCATATTCCAACAAGTTAGCTATCCAATTCCCTCTCTTACCATCAAGATCAACTTGAGTTAGAATGTCCTTCACAACAACATTAGGAACAAAAGCTATGACATGAGAATGCAGAATGTAAATTCTGAAATATTTGATGGTTTTAACCAAGGCATAGGCTTACTTCTATAAGATGTTGTAATTCAGCTGTGAATTAGCTAATGTGCCGCTAAAAAATGAAATGGGCTTCTCAGTACCTTGCTGTCCTTTCTGCAGCAAAACTCCAACAATTGTATTTTATGATACAAATGTAAAAACTAGAAATTATTTTGAAAAATCCAGGCTGATCAACGCTGGTGCTTGAGTAAGTTCTTTCTTTATCTCCTCAAATGAGTGCTTTTCTTATAATATCCACTTAATGTCAGCTCCTTTCTTCAACATCTTAGTTACGTCTTTTACAATCTCAGTAAAATTAGGAATAAACCTCCTCACAAAATTCACCCTTCCAAGGAAAGACTAAATTTCCTTTCTACTTCTAGGCAGATCCACTTTCTGAATAGGATTGACCCTGCTTGGATCAGTATTAATCCCATATTTAGAAATAATATGCTCAAGTAACTTTCCTGAAGTCAGAGAAAAAATTATTTTAGTGGGATTGAGAGAAATTCCAAACCTTTTACACTTCAGCAAAATCCTTTCTAGGTGCTTCAAGTGACCTTCTTCTCTCCTTGAGAAAACTATTATGTCATCTAGATAAACAACCACCAACTTATCCCTTTCCTGGGAAAAGGCAATGTCCATTTCTCTTTGAATGGTTGCTGCTGCATTCATCAGACCAAAGGGAATCTTGGCATACATGAAGGTGCCCCATGGTGTGGTAAAGGCTGTTTTCTCTTGATCTTCTAGATGCACAAGTTTCTGATTGTATCCTGAAAAACCATCAAGCATAGAAATCCTTTGGGAAATAACAATGTTCTGTAGAATTTGGTCCATATTTAGGAGAGGGTAATTTTCCTTCAGAGAGGCTTTGTTCAAATTTCTGAAGTCAATGCAGATTCTAATTTCTCCACTTTTTTTTTTTTTTTCTGACTGGAACCAAGTTGGCAAGCCACTTTGAGAATATGATTGGAATAAAAATTTTGGCATCAAAGAGATTCTTGATTTCCTTATCAATCAGAGGCATGAGAAGTGGATTAATCCTCCTCAGTTTCTACTTGAAAGTCTTTTCATTTTCCTTAATAGGAATGGTATGCTGAAACATTGTAGGATCACACTTCTTCAAATCAACATAACTCCATGAAAAAACATCTATGAATCTTTTCATCATCTAAATATATTTCTGTTTCATATCAACTGAAAGAAACTTTTAAAGCTTAATCATTTTTGGCATTGCTACTGTACCAAGGTTACAACTCTCTACCTCTTCATCATCAGCTTGTATCCTAGGGGATTTGAACACATCATTCTGGTCAAAATTATTTTCAAGGGTTATTAGACCTTTGCGTATAGAGTTATTCTTCTGCTATAATACTTCAGAATTTCCCTTTGTTTCAGTAATCATGCTTTGCTGATCTACTTGTGTGCTTTCAAACTCCTCTTTCAGCTCTATAAAGTTTTTGACTTGCTGGTCATCCTCAAAAACTTGCCAATGGATAATGTTGTCAGGGATAGTAGGTCTATGGCGAACTTCAACATAATATATTTCAGTGGAATGTGCAGGGATAATAAAAATACTTGCAAAGAAAGATAGGGAGTCAGCTACTAAGTTTTTTTCCTTAGTCTTCACAATAAATGAATATGCTTGAAAATTCTCTAACATCTCCATGATCAAATTTCTATATGCCTTCATTTTCACATCCTTAATTTGATATACACCCTCTGTTAATGTCAGTATTTGCATACTTCCACTAGAGATCAAAACACATTTTGCATGTGCATCTTAGGTGTCCCACTCTAAAGAATTTTCAATCATTCCATTAGGTCATGATATAAAATTGTTCCACTCATGGTTGTCCTTGTCAAGTGTCCCATTTTCCTTCACAAGTATATGCCTACTGACCCTCTTCCATGTCTTTATCATGCTGAAAACAAATCTGCTCTCATTCCACTTTTAGTCAAAGTCACTCATTGAGTCAGTTTCTTTCATTTCTCATTAGGTCACTAGGGTTTCATTAGGTCAAATCATTGCGTTGTCTCATTTTCAATAAAGGGCAATGGAAGGTGTGAAGGTGATCCAGAATAAACTCATTATTTGCTTCCGTCAGGTTTGCTATGTAAATTTACATTTCATATTTATAAGTTTTCATCTCAAAAAGAACATTTTTGAGATAAAAACATAGTTATTTGATTATTCCTAATTATATGTAATTTTAAATCATTATATGTAATAAAACCCTAAAAAGTTTCTTATTCCTAGCTAAAGACATTTGATGAAGAAATACAAAGGCCATGTCAATCATCCAAAGCATCAAAAAGTATTTTGAAAGGTTAATGAGAAGAAAGAAGCGTGGGTCCTAATCATTCAAAATCCAAAATTCATTCAAAGTATAAAAGCCCATTTGCCAAAATAAATCTTCATTTGTTCATGTGTCAAAGAGAAAACATAATTTTGGAGCAAAGGAGTTTCGAACAAGGAAGAAACTGCAAAATTGGTTGGCGCCGCACATAGGAGTTTGGTGCTGCACGTAGAGCTCTGGCTCTGTGCATAGAGCGTTTTTTCTAGCGCAAATTTACACAACACTGTGCATAGAGAGAGGGCGTTGCGCACCTGGGTTTGGCGCTATGCACAGGGCCATACTCCAAATTGCTCTAAAATTCCTCAAATTTGCTTCTCCACCTCAAATACAAGTAAGTTAACCATTATAACTCCGTCCATATTCATTTTTATGCTTGTGTTTGTGTTTCATGTTGGATAAAATTGCAAGGAAACCCTAGTTTTCCTTTGCCTCTCACAAAATCCCCATCCCCCTCACAAACTTCCCAAAACCCTCCTTGTCCCAATTGATTGTCCCTAAACACTACTACATCACCCTATACCTCTAAAGACACTAATCCTACCCCTACATACTCATCTCTAAGTCCCTACACCCTTTTCCATAAAAGCCCTATAGTTCTTGGAATCTCACTATTTTTCCTAGATTCCCCCCTACCTTTGACCTGTAATTTAATTTTCATTTTCCTCTCCCTTCATATTTTCACCTCCCATCACCTCACAAGGTTTCATAACATTTTTCGTCATCTCCCTTAATTTTTGTGGCCCTATCCCTATCCCCTAAAGCCCTCATTTCATCATTTCCTTCCCTGCTCCCATTCCCTTCACTCCCTCACACACTCTCCCTTTTCTTTCCTCTCCCCTAGGGTTTCAAAAGTGCCAAGAACAAGCATGGAGAGAGAGGAAAGATATTATAGGGAGGAATAAAATAGTGATGATGAGTTTTATGAGGATGAGATTTCACAACAGAGAAGGCCACACAAGGGAGTCTGAAAACATCAGGAAAAGGCTAAAGACAAGAGGCCTCAAAATAACATTGGAGAAAGAAAAGCAAGAAGCCCAAAGTCCGAGTTTTGCCCAGCAGTTGGAAAAGGAGATTGAAGATAACATATAAGTGTAGGTTGAGAGAGTCAACATTCACTTGGAGAAGCTACTAATGAAGGCCAAATAGAGACAACGAGATGCTCAGGCACATGGCCCATCACTATAAGACCCAGAACAAAGTTTGCAATATCAAGGTCAAACATATGAAGGATAAATTGAAGGAGATCTGAAAGGGTAAGAAGGTTGGTGAAAAACTCAAGATACTTTTTTATGCCTCCTTAGCTCAACTTGACATGTGATTGTGGGCCTACCCCACAAAATTTGAACAATTTTGAAAAATTTTGGAAATTTTTGAGTTTTTGGGCAAATTTTGAAAAACACAGAAATTTCTGCTCTATGCGCAGTGCCTTGGCGCTGCACACTCTTTTGGTGAATCCAATGGAAAAATGGAAGACATAAGTGGGTTCATAAATATGAGGACATTCCCCCTGTACTTTTTATAAGCATTTGGAGAAAAAATGGTCAGGAAAAAGGGCCAAAAACACCCAAAAAATCATGTTTCTGCCTCTTTTTCAGGGTGGTGTTGCGCATAGAGGCAGTCTTGGGAGATTGAAGTTTTGGAGGGTCAAATAACCTCCCAATTGAAAACCAAAAGAAGACCTGGAAAGTATATATGACAAGCTTTCCAATGAGTTATCCTGAGCTCAATTTGGACATTGGGAAGTCCTTCAAAGGTGACCTGCAAGAAGGATTATGTTTTCCTCCTTGGCACTACGCATAGGACAAATTTTGTCTGTTTTTGAGTTTTCTCTGTTTTTCACGTAATTTTTGAGTTTTACCTCACTAGTTGGGGTTTTAACTAATTTAATTGATAAATATTAATGTAATTATGATGGGGATTAGTTTAATATAGGTAGATTCATTAACTTGAGTCCTTTAGAGGTCAAATGAATCAGTTTCCTCTCTTTTAGAGGCAAGTTGTTGGGTCTTCCTAGTCTTCAGATTCTTGTTCAACATTTGGTGGAAACTGATCCTAATCTCATGGATTCGACCCCCTGAGGCTAGGATGATTTTTTTTGAGGTTTATATTTTCTCCTTCTTTCTCACTAGTAAGGGTTGGTCTCAGTTGGATACTTAGCCTTTGAAGAGACACACTTTGTATCAATTCTGAGCAGGAATATTAATCAGATTTGCTGCTATTTTTATGGGATCCCTGTGGTATGGTGGTTAGTTCAGTTTCTCCTTTTGTTTTCATGTGTTTGAAATGTATTGTTAAGTTTATTCATCATTTCATAACTTCTAAGTGAGTGTATGCAAGTTAGATAAGCAGTATCCATTCTCATATGCTCTGTTTTGGGTAGACATTCACAGTTTGTTAAATTTCTTTAGTTTAGAAAGAACCCATGATTTCAGCATTCTCTTTATAACTTCTCACCTCTCTTGATCATCCCACCCATTGAAATCCTAAAGTGCTAGATCAATGTGCCTACCTTGCCCCATAGAACACCCTGCAAATTTTGACCTAATTTGCTTTGCCCTAAACTGTTTGACTCCTTCTGATCCAGAAAAACCCTATACAATCAAATCAAAACCCTGAGCTACTATACCTAGCATAATATCTTCTTTACTCAGCCATCTTGGCTGTGATCCTTACGAAGAGAGCCCTCTCCTTTCCTAGTAGGGCTAGCTACTTTGCTAAGCGTGGTTTGTGGTTACCTCAGAATTTCCTTTTTCAGCCCAAGGTTCAATCCGAGTGATAAAATTTTGGTGACCATACTGGGGAAACAAAATATCATATCTTCCTTAGCAAAGAACAAATTTTTTTAGATTTGATTGCTGATGGTGGACAACAATTAGATGCATATGAATGCTAAACTCTTCACCTGGCGACTCCAACTTGATGTAAAGACTCCTCTGGAGGATCGACCTTGCTTGCAAGAAAATGGAAGGATCTTACAAAAAGGTCAAGTATTCAAAGTGGAATTGTATTCAAGATCTAATATTATTTCTTGTAAATTACTTCTTTTATTTTCCTGAAACTATCCTGAAAATTTTCCAGAGTTTTTATATGATAAAGATGATCAAAATCTTGATTCTACCTATTCGAAAAGTGTAAATACCGATTTTTTCCTTTGATCTCAGTCCACATTGTTTTTCTGAATATTATAATGAACATCTTCAAATTTATGAGCCTAAAGAGATCAAGACTGATCCTAGAACTTCTGTACATACTCCTACACCTTGTAAAATTCCAGATCGATACAAACCACTCATCTTACCTCCCATGCTCCATGCTTTCCTCGAAAATCATTACCTATATCTGCTGAGGTTTGATGGTGAATATGAAAACATCACTGTTGAGAGACATTTGAAAAATTTTGAGACTTTCCTAGGCCTTTTTGAACTTGAAAAAGAGGATGTCAGTATCAGGCTATTTTCTCTTTCTTTGCAAGTCAAAGTTAAGAGTTGGTTCAAAAAATTGCTTGCTGCGAGCATCTCAGATTTCCCGTAGTTCATCAAAGTTTTCCTCGAAATGTGGGTGGTAAAAAAAAACCATTTCCTAATTCTAAAATAGTATGACCAGCTGAAAAGAGAGCTAGGGGAGACAATACAATAGTTTTCTTCTAGATTCAATCAAGTCCATTATTCAATACCTACTGATATAAGACCCCATCTTGGCTCAGCTCTTTTACATTACCCAGATGCCTTTGATCCAGAAATGGAGCTTTAGCTGAGAGAAATAAACCTTGCAACATTTGAAGAGATGAAAATAAATGCAATATATGTAGAGGCTAATCTACTTATCAGAAGGGAAAAGCTGAAGGAAGAAGAGAAGAAGAACATTGGAGAGAACTTGACATCTTCAGAGGTAAAGCTCGACATTTTGGTAAGTAAAATAGAGGAAATGATGCAAAATATCACCATGAGAGATATATTTTCCGTTCAAAATCATCATGACCCACTTCCTAGAAAAAGAAGAGATTGCAAACCCTAAATATTTTCCTGCTAATTCCAGCCACCATAGATCAGAAAATGGATTTGTAGATCAATCTGAGGAGAAAAAATATGATAATATAATGTGTATGATTGGTGAAATTACTTACGTTGATGATTTTATAGAGTTTGATCAGTATGATGATGATGTTGTTCTCCAAACAGAAGCTAATCTTGTAGAGAAATCAACAGTTAGTTTGTGGGAGGAAGTTCAATTTCAGCAACTCGAAAACAGTGATCAGCTGATGCATATCAACTATGACAGTGATGAGGAAAGTCTATAAAATTTGGAAGTAAGTGAAGGATATTTTCCTCTTTGTTTTACTTCATTTCAGTTCATCAGAGATAACTTTCATGCGATCAGAAATCGACACTCATTGAGTTTTGATCTTGAAAATCAAGAGCATAATCAAATTTTTTATCAGAGCTCCTTATCGTTGTGTTTCTCCTCATTTCCAAAATAAGAGAAAAATATAAGCAAGAAGATAAGCGAGTGATCAACACTATAAATGATGAACATTCTCCTAAATTGGTTGTAATGTTCCCAATTAGCCCAAGCTAATTGGAACATTTCATTTTGTCTTAATTTTATGTATTGATGAATAAAATGTAAAGGAGGACATGAAAAAATCCTTAAATCAAATAATAAATACATGCCCTATGTGAAAAGGGATAAATTTGGGCCTTTTGTAGCTAATCGACTTGTGTGTGAATAGAAATTGGACCACCTTGGAGAATCAACGCAGTTTTAGAAGAGGGGTCCAATGTGAAAGGGGTTAAGTCCATTGAAGTGGTTTAGGTTTTTTGCACCCCTTAAAGTTATAAAAAGGAGGAGAGGGCTCATGTAAAGGTTGTTGATCATATTTTTATTTTGAGATTTCTTGAGAAACTCCTTTCTCTGCGTTGTATAGCAAGAGAAAGAGAGGGTTTCCTATTTAGGAACTCTCATCCCTTCCTTGAGAAGCTCTTGGAGGGCATTAAATTGCATTTTCCACTATCTCGCATTGTTGGCCAAGCTCCACCTCTAGTAGCAGCGTTGATCCTATTGAGGGTTTTGTAGCTGCTGTGAGTTGCAGCAAGTGGTGAACTAGATCTACAAGATCTAGTTGTTTTGGAGGAGATTTCTCTCAAGGAGGGTCTCTTGTGACCACCCGAAAGAGGATCTCACTCTTGTATCTTGATTTCAGATCTGTAAATTTCATCTATTGTCATATTTGGTTCAATATACAGTGCTTCCCCTTTGGGTACTGCGTTATTTCATGTGTTGCTGCAAGTATTATTTGATTTTCCCTTTGTAATATATCTCAGATGATTGAGGCTTGCCTCTCATCTTGAAGATTCACATTGTCGCTTGCTGATATCTATTGCTCAGATCTGATATGTATTTTAATAAAAATCATCTTCAGCCATTTTTGGAATTTTCTACAGTTCCATGTATAAAAAGTTAGATCTACAATTTCTAGTGCATTATTTTGTTAAAACCCCAAAGGGGACTTGTAAAAGAGGCTGAGTAGTTTCCAGATCTGGTATGGATCTTATGTTACAGCCATATATAAGTCATATATATGATTTCCATTATTAAACTACTGAATCATACTTAGAGGGACGCATTCCATTCATTTTTGCAATTTTATAAATGCCGGAGCTGTCTTTTTTGAAGAATTTCTGCTATATTGTTCATGCGATTTGCTGTAGATTGAAGGGAGGATAATTCATGTTTCTGTTATGATGTATATTGATTTAATTTGGAAATTTAAAGCTTACCTCCTCTGACTACTTGGAAAAACTGCGCAATTTTGGTTGCTGGGTTTCCTTGTTCCAACAACTCTTCTCTTTAGCTGATTTTTAGCTAGTCAGCTTCATGGGAGATATGTTTAAGGGCTTTAAACTCATTTTTTTTCCTAAAATTCATCACATGAGTCCAAAATATCCTAATATAGGGGAAAAAATCCCTAACCTACATTATTCTTGCACCCATTTTCTTATACAACGTTCTCACTGAGCCTCTTGCTGAATTTCCTAAAGTAGAAATTTCCTGCTCCTTCCTTGTTTGGTTTTTGCTCCTCTTTTAGATCCCTTATTTAGATCTGAATATGTAATAATACCAAGGGCTGAAAGCCCCATTTTGAGTTTGTTATTTCCATACTTTTTTTCTTTCACCAATCTTCTATAGACAGAGTCTAGAACGGGGTAGGAAGCCTCTGGTTTTCACCCTCTCTTTAGAGGTGATATAACTAGTAAATTCCATACCATTCTATCTCTGGTTTAGATCTATTGGTTTGATTCCATATTTCTATGATTGCATAGTGTAATATCTTAATATATTCCCTACTGAGCTTATTTTTCCCCATTTGTAACATTACAGTGGTATCAGAGCATGATCTCCGGCTTAGCCTGTGAGATCAGGCTATCAGAGAAGCGCTGAGGAGAAGTAGAAAGAAGAGGAGGAAAGAAGAGAGCAGAAAGTAGAAAGTATGGAGAGGATGAGATTACTCTCATCAATCTTTAGATCTAAGGAGAACCCTCCAAGGGGGTTGAACATTTGAAGGCAGAAAGATGCAGTGAAACTCCAAGAGGGTTTCAAGGGAAAAAGGACTGCAGTGAAGCCTTTATGAGGTTTCAAGAGAAAGAAGAAGACATGGGGATTCCCCCTTCGAGAGAAGACCAATATCTAATGTATCCTATTGAGGATGGGGCATTTTCCATCATTAAATAAAGGGCTGGGGGTGACAGCGCAGTCACAATAAGAGGCCCTTTGGCCTTTCAAGAAGGAGGAAGAAGAAGCAGTGAAGCTCCCAAGGAGTTTCAAGAAAGAGAAGATCTTCCAATCATATCTGCAAGATCTGTACCTGAGGAACATCCAGAATCCTCATCTTATGGATATGTGCACTCAGCCATATCATCATAGCCTCAGAATTTTGTTGGTGACTTCTTCATGAAGAGAGAGAGAGAGAAGGAGTGAGTTTGTGGGATGCACTTCCAAGGGTCAGATCTCCTTTAGGTGAAGGGTAGAAGGCAGGAGGTACTAACACAATCACAACAAAGGCACCTCAAACACCACATGAAGAAGAGAATGGGGCATTTTCTCCAAGTGATGGAACTCTTGTACCCTTGCAAGGAGTTTCAAAAGATATCATACATAGAGATCCTGATTCCATACCTGAGAAGCATGCATCATCATTGTCCAATGATGAGATTTTAAGAAGAGAAGAAGGGGGAGAGAAGGAAGGGCATCATATGATGGAGAGCATACACCCTTCTCTATTTCAAGGGCTGGAAGGGAAAAAAGGGCAAGAGGACCTATGCAACAAAGATGAGGACAAATCTGTCCACCCACATCCTCAATTCACTCTATTCCTTGATGTCTCCCTATTTGGGGGAATTCCACCATGGAGTTCTCATGATGAGCATAAGAGAAAAATGTCCCCTCAACCTTGTGAATCAATTCCATATCTTTTCAAACAGGAGGCCAACACCACATGGGAGACTTTGGGTAAGAAGCATGCCTATGATAATCACATTTTCCTTTATGATTGCATACATTCTTTTACTTTGTATATGCAGGCCATGACTCCCAAGAGGAGTGTTATACCATACAAGCTTCATGGCCAAATTTGGGCCAAGCTTGTTCTCAAACATGGCCACTCCCTTGATGGGCTAAAGGATATTATACACCATGATGGGTGCTATCCCAAGGCACCAAATATAATTTTCACTTTCAGCCATGGTGGGATGAAGGGAGCAGCAAGTAAGTGGCTTGTGAAGCACTTACAACATTCATATTTGATGCATGAAAAGGACAACCTGCGCTAGGTTTTGTTGGGTGAGTTTAAACACTCCCCAAGATCTCTGATTTTCTTGTCACATGCCTTGTACTTTAAGAGAAGGCTACATAAGAAGAAGGCCTGGGTGTTTGGTTTGACAAGGAAGAGGTATGGACACCACATGATGAATGCCATGTCCATACATTTACTTTTGCCTACAATGTATGTGCATGTGTTTTTGTTTAAGATGCATTTAAAAATCTTGTATGTACTTGGGCTTGGGAGAAATTGCAATCTTCTCATGGGTTGGCATAAGAAGAGTTGTTCCTATCATGATATTTATTCCCCATGCACGAGAGGATGGATGACACATTGGGTGAATGTGTTCAAGGTGAATGAAATCTCTTATATCAATTCATGCTTCAAGAGGAGGATAGAATACTGCATGGTTGCTTCATTGTGTATATTGTTTCTTTCTACAAAGGGACATGTATTGAAGTTATGTCATGTAAAGAAGTCCCTCACAGGGAATAATTTAGAGCATGAAATGTTTTTTTTGAATCACATTCAGCCAACACCCATTATCCTCCACTATTCTCAAACTTTGAAGAAGCTTGTTGCAGCAAGAAGGTGGTGGGTTGGCCACCTATTATACTATGGTTTGGAGCAGCATGGGGAGAGCTTTGAAAGAGGGCTACATCAGTGTTGTCAAAGAGGCATGAGCCATGTAGGGATGGATAAGAAACATGAATATTTGGGAGGGTTGAATTAGCCCACTCTTCCTTCTCTCGGGGGAGAAAATGGAACCATGCACCTCTCCCTTAGTTGGAGAAATATTATTGGTGAAGAACATGATCATGTTACACATGTTTTTACTTCTGATTTCATGCATTATTACACCATGTTTTTGCAGGCCAAAGTTCTAAGGAGGAATGATAGATCATGTGAGCCTCTTGGATAATGTTGGGCTCCAAAAATTTATGATTTGAGCCACTCCCTTGAGAGGGAAAAAGAGAGATTTTGAAAAAAGAAGGGTGTTGCCCCCAAAGCATCAAACATGCATCACAATTTCAACCATGGTGATATGGCATGAGAAGAAAGAATGAAGGATGGAATGTGCCTCATGAGAGGACCACTCTCCATGTATTTTCTGTTTCATATTCCAGAGAGAGCATGAGGCAAACCATGCTTTTTTCATATGAATTACTGTCACCTTATGGGATTAGCTGTTAGCATCTCATGAGAGCATTGGAGGAGAAAGACATGGATGAATTGATGAGCACTTGGCTTATGGAGGAAGCTTATTTTAGGTTGGTGTCACCAAGGAGGAAATTTTGCAGCACTCACCTTGTAGTTGCTTGAGGGCAAGCAACAATTTTGGAGGGGGGGACTGTAATGTTCCTAATTAGCCCAAGCTAATTGGAACATTTCATTTTGTCTTAATTTTATGTATTGATGAATAAAATTCAAAGGAGGCCATGAAAAAACTCCTTATATCAAAGAATAAATACATTCCCAATGTGAAAAGGGATAAATCTGGGCCTTTTGTAACAAATCCACTTGTGTGTGAACAGAAATTGGACCACCTTGGAGAACTAGCGCAGTTTTAGAAGAGGGATCCAATGTGAAAGGGGTTAATTCCATTGAAGTGGTTTAGGGTTTGTGCACCCCTTCAAGTTATAAAAAGGAGGAGAGAGCTCATGTAAAGGTTGTTGATCATATTTGGAATTTCGAGTTGCTTGAGCAACTCCTTTCTATGCGCTGTTTAGCAAGAGAAAGAGAGGGTTTCCTATTTAGGAAGTATCCTCCCTTCCTTGAGAAGCTCTTGGAGGGAATTGTGCTACATTTTCCACTATCCAGCATTGTTGGCCAAGCTCCACCTCTAGTAACAGCACTAATCCTATTGAGGATTTTGCAACTGCTGTGAGTTGCAGCAAGTGGTGAATTAGATCTGCAAGATCTAGTTGTTTTGGAGGAGATTTTTCTCAGGGAGGGTTTCTTATGTCCACCCGGAAGAGGATCTCAGTCTTGTATTTGATTTTAGATCTATAAATTTCATCTATTGTCATATTTGGTTCAAGATACAATGTTGTCCCTTTGGATACTGCGTTATTTCATGTATTGCTGCAACTATTATTTGGTTTTCCCTTTGTAATAGATCTCAGTTGATTGAGGCTTGCCTCTCATCTTGAAGATTCACATTGTAGCTTGCTGATATCTATTGCTTATATCTGATATGTATTTTAATAAAAATCATCTTCAGCTATTTCTAGAATTTTCTGCAGTTCCATGTATAAAAAGTCAGATCTACAATTTCTAGTGCATTATTTTCTTAAAACCCCAAAGGGGACTTGTAAAAGAGGCTGAGTAGTTTCCAGATCTGGTATGGATCTGATGTTACAGATATGGATCAGTCATAGATCTTATTTCCATTATTCAACTACTGAAACATTCTTAGAGGGATGCACTCCATTCATTTCTGCAATTTTATAAATGCTACGGAAAACTGCCTTTTTATAAGAATTTCATCTAATTTTCATGTAATTTGTCAGAGATTGAAGGAAGAAGCCTTATATTTCTGTTCTGGTTGTATATTATTAAGAGCTTTGAAATTTTTAATCTGACCTCCTCATTATTTGGCAAATCAAGGCAGAATTTCAGTAGATGGGTTTTCTTGTTAAAAAGAATCCTTCTTTTCATTTCGAGCTTTTTAGCTAGTCACGATGGGATCTATTTAGGGCCTTAAACTCATTGGTTTTTCTTGAAATTCATAAAATAACCTACATAGCCTAAGCTAGGGGAAATGTCTCCACTCCGTGTTATTTTTTGCACCAAATTTCTTATACAAAGGTTCTCACCGAGCCTCTTTGCCGGTTTTCCCGAAGAGGAAATTTCCGTTTCCTTCCTTGTTTGGTTTTTTCTCCTCTTTTGGATCCCTTATTTAGATATGAAGATCTAAGAATCCAAAGGGCTAATTATCAATTTGTAATGTGTTATCTCCACCCTTGCTATGTTTCACTTATTTCTATAGACAGAGTCTGAAATGGGCCAGGTAGCCTCTGGATCTCTCCCTTCTTTAGAAGGAGACATGTCTAATAAAATCCCCTTCAGTCTATATCTGGTTTAGAACTGCTGGTGTGTTTCCATATTGTTATGAATCCATAGTGTAATATCCTAATATATTCCCTACTGAGCTTATTTTTCCCCATTTGGAACATTACATCATTGGTTGAGAAAATCATTTGCGACATAGAATCCTCCTTAGCTCCAGATTTGCAGCCATCGAATGCCATTGAATGTCAGGTTGCAGATCAAGGCTTGGAAGTTGAAACACATGATAAAATGATGCAAGATGATTCTATCTCTAAAGAAAAGGATGAGTAGCATGTAGAGTGTCATGCAGCCTCATTAAAACCGATGGATACGTTTCAATAATCTTTTCAAGTTTTTCATGACCCAATAGCTGATGTGTTAGATTATATATGTAGTAAAAGTCCTCCATTGGCTAACTGTGATCTTGTAAATAGTGTTGATATAAACCTTATCCGACAACCGACTTCATTGTCTTGTTCAACAGGTGTTTCATTACAAATCTCATACCAAGATTTGCAGTCATATTAGGAGAGTAATGAAGAAGATTCTTGTTTTATTGTTGATCATCAAGAAAAATTAGTCATTCACGAGTTTTAGGATCCTTTTTTCAACTTGTTGCAGTCATCAAAGAAAGAAAGCACAGATGTTAGGAAAATTTTAAAACCAAGGTATGAAGACTACATAAAGCAGAGCAGTAATGTATTATATGGGCTAGATATCAAGATGTATTCCTATGCAGATCATTTCGCAACATTATTGAGGTTAAATCTAAGTGATAAAACCCTCAACTTGCTTAATAAATAATTCAGAATCTCCACAAACTGAAATCTTTTGGGCACCCATTCTTTTCAAAATTTCTAAACCCAAAAATAAATATTCGTACTCAGCCATTATTTATGAAATTAAATTTCAATTTGTAAGAAAATAACTTACTTTCATCCTCTAGAGTTATGATCCAAATTCCTGCTCCAACCCTCTCTCTGCCTACTGATCCATCAAAGTGTAACAACCACCAACCTTCTACCTTCTCTCTATTGATTTGCTGATTTTCTGTCTGCTGATTTTATGTTTCTTGAATTACAATTTGCTGATTTTCTGCTTCATCAATCAATTCATTGAAAAGAATAGTAGATCCTAATTTAGTATCAACAAAATATATTGGAAAATTCTGAGGTTTTTCCTTACTACTTACCATATAAGCCATCCTTGTTTCTCTGTATAGTCTTCTTTGCTCACCAAAAATAGGAATGGTGGCATAAGTTAGGCCATCTGCATGGTGCCTTTGACCTTTCCTGCCCATGACCTTGATAACAACATGCCAAACTTAGGTGGAATTTCTGGTACCACTGTCTTGGCAGGGACTTGTGTAAGACCAAAAAAAACATCTTTTATTAAATCAATGCACTGAACTCTTTTTGAATCAAAAGAAAACAAGTCCTTATATGGTCTAGTAATTTCCAATCCCATCCTTTCCATGATCACTTTGGGCATAAGATTGTGAGAGGCCCCTGAATCCAACATTTCATTATGAAATGTCATGTCATGAATGCTAAGGCTGACATAAAACGGAGGCACCTCTTCATTCTAATCATCCTCTAATCTTGGTCCCAAGTATATGGTTGGATGATCTTCTTGAACACTTAGGATATCAACAACTCCTGGTTGGGAATTCAACTTTTTAACAATCTTACTTCTATATTCATTCACCTTAAGAATTTCTCCAAAACGGACTGGGATTATGATCTTGGGGATATAATTCTCCAAACTGAAAACAAAAACATATTTTTCAGTCTCTTTGACAAGAGGAGGAGGTGGTGGATCTTTTTTAACTTCAGTAGCTTTAGGGGAATCTTTCTTGGCCTGTTTTTTATTTGTAATAATTGGAACATTTATGTTTCTGAGGTTTTATTGCTTCTGCATCTCAAAGATTGCATGTTGATATCCTTTAAGATAATCATATGGTTCCTCACCCTTGTTTGCATCATGATCTGACTCATCATGTTCCTCCTTATTCAAAATTATTCCAAAAATTTCTTCATCTAGACAATGAATGGATTCTTCTGGAATCTCAGGCTGATTATCTTCATCAACTAAGTTTTGCTGAAAAGGAGGTCTCACTGGAGGGTCAGGATGATTTATTTTTTCCATTAGTCACTGTTGATTTTGAGGTCTTCTGAATTGAGGATTTTTAAACTGAGGTTCATGTTGTGTAGGAGGAGCAGAGGCATTCCCAAAGGCAAGCCTATCCATTAGTTTTTCCATTGTCTTCATCATGGAGTCAAATTTATCCTTTGAGGTAGAAGGCTTATCTTCTTCTTTCAATTTAGTCTTTCCCATCATGGACTTTTTAGCTGCTATCATATTAACATCCACCTTCACAACATCATTTTGCATTTCAGATAATGAAAGTGATTCTCTTTCTCTTAGCAGGATAGAAAAGTCATAGTCAAAAGCCTCAACATATCTCAGTTGAGATGCTCCTGGAGGAGGCTTTAGATGCGCAGGGATAGATTCATAAACTTTATTAAATATTTTGGAAAAGTTTTTGACAGTTTCATCAACAACTCTTTTCAAACTATTATACTCAGTGAGGGCTTGTACATGATTGGTTCTATTCCCCACTTTCTCAAGAAGATATCTTCAAATTCATTCCAATTATGTAGGCTTCCTGGTGTAAGGGCTTTGAACCACTTCCTGACCTCACCAGTAAAGCTCTGAGAAAACAATCTCATATTGACATCCTCATGGTCAACCTCCTCCTTGTCTATAAATTCATTGAATTGATCTAGATGCTCTTCAGCTATAATCTCTTTATCAATTCCCCAAGTTTTGATTCTAGTATAATATTTTCTAGGAAGGGCATTAAGGACAACTGGAAGAACAAGGGGGACATACCTAGCAGGTGCAGCAGTAGGTGGAGGTGGCACATTTCCTGCCATGATGATAGGGATTGTAGTAGTTTTAGGGACAACAATAGTAGAGAAAGAGGAATTGTTAAGAGGTGGGTTGTTTGGTCTTTGTTGTCCAGTCACAATTGAACTCTAATTAGGTAAAAGGACACCAGATTTACTTCTTAACAATATTTCAAATGGCTCTAGTTCCTTCAACCTATCAAAATATTCTCTCTCTAACAATGACTCTGAAGTGATTTCTTCCCAAAAATCTTCTTTATATTTTTGTGTCACTAAGGATGAGGTATCAATACCTCTTCTATGTAGGTCTAAGACAATTTCAATCAATTCTTTTTCATTTTCAGACCTAAACAAGACTTCCTAAATTTTATCCTCAAAATTTTTATCTTCAGGACTTCTTTAAACTTCAGAGAACAAGGCTATTGTATGTAATGGAGTACCTGATATTGCAGAACTGACTTGAATTCCTATGGAAATTGTGTTTGGATTATCCACAATTGTAGGTGGATCTAGGTTAGGATTACTCCTCGTGTATCTCTTTTTCGAAGACACCTTTGAACATGAAAATTTGAATGGGGTCACCAAGGTAGATGCAGCCTCAAATAGCTTCTGAGCTCCTGCTACCTTCAAGAGTTCAACTTCAAAATTTTGGGAAAAGTATATCTTTAGGCTCCCGGCAGACACACCAAAATGTTATCACAAAATTTCACTTGATTGGTTGCTAATCAGACAACTCTATGTAACTGTTTCAAACCGGCTTTTGGCTGAAGCTTAGCCTCTTCAGTCTGAGAGGGCTCTCTCAAAGGGATTTATGATATTAGATAATGATAGGATTATATGGCTAACTCTATTTGAGAAGTAACTTGATTTTTATGTTTTTAGGTTGAAAATAATGCAGGTTTGCAACCATTGGGATTATGGAGTCAAAAAATCAGTAGATTCAGTGGCAAGGTTTTTTGACATGGAAGCTGAGGCAGATAAGAGTCTTTACCAAAGGCAAATTACGCATAGAACATAGGATAACATAGTCATTTCATTAATAAAGGAAGTTAGAGCATACACATATGAATTCTGAGTAATAAAGATGAAATCTACTGCAAGTAGTACACATAAAGATATAGATCATAAATACATTGAAAACTCCATGAGAATCTCAGGTCTGTCAAGAAGAAGTCCTCTGTATTACTGATATCAATCAAATTACATAAAGCAACATATGATGAAAAAAATATCCAACCCTTTACAACTTCAATAATTTTCCTTTAAATAGACCTTCTTACAACAAGGATGATCTGCCTCTTGGCTAGATTCATTGATCTCTTCCTATGACACCTTACATAACAAAAAAACATGTCTTTTAATCAGAAAATGACAACTATACTCTAAAAAAGACCTTTTCATAATAGGACTCAAACTCCTATTTATTACAACAGTTTATCTTATCTTTAAAATAGTTACATATCAGTGAAAACTAAGCCTCACATGTTCTAATAGGATATGAAATAACTCATCACTACTTGACATATTAAATATCCTCCTAAACATATGGAACCAAACACTATTTTTCAAGAAAACAGGAACCTATCTTCAACGAAAGCTTTAGCTAATGAGCTGTCTCCATTGTATGGTCTTCAAGTCATAGATGTTTGGTGGCAAGGTCCCTTGATCTGTTGGATGTGTCCAATTGTCCCAAAATGCTTTTAAACTTCCCATAAACCTTCAAAAACAACTCGCTACGAAAACATGGCAGTTTCATAGCGTGCTTTCGTAGCATCCAAAAAATGGATTTTGCACTCAAAATTTATGCTTATTTGTTGTTCCATAGTGTCCATCATGATATGAAACATAATCACTACCATTTTCCCTACTTGAAAGCTGCAAAAAGTGGTTTTAGAAGCAAAAATACCGCTATAGAAATTTTCGTAGCGTTTTCCTGGCTTCAAGCCTAGGAAACACTACGAAACTGTGAAAAACTGTCAAAATTCCAGATTTTGACCCTGTCTCAAAAAAGTAACCTCCAGCTATAGAAAATTGGTCTTCAGCATGCCATTAACCTCTTAAAACATAATCAAACTCAAATTAAGAGCCTTGAGGTGTTTCCTCTTCATTAATGATAAGTTGAACTATGGGATCCTCAACTACAGTCATCTTTGAACCCTTCTTCTCAAGCTCCTCATGGATCAATTCTAACTTCTCTTTGAGGTATTTGAATTTGTCCTTCAGTTTTATGTTCCTATATTTCAAGTGTAGGTTCATTCTTATGATATGCTTCACCTCTCCTCTCAATGGCTGAGTCCATTTGATTAATTGCTGTGTGTTATCTAAGGTCTTTGACACACTATTAACCTACTCTTCCCAAAATTCTTTCATTTTCTCAAATTGCACCTTCTGAACATTATGTTTCCTTGCCTATTTCTTCAAGACTTATATTTCATGATTTTCTAACTTCAACTGCTCCTTAAGGACCTCAATCTCTATTTTTTCAATGATTTTCTCCTTTCCTTTCTTTTTCTTGATGATTGGATCTTCTTTTGCAAGTGATGAGAGGTCAATGATACTTGGGGGTGGCTGGATAGTTTTAGTGATATTTTGAACTTATTTATTGCTTTCAAATACCTTTCTGGCATGCCTTCTCATTGGATTTCTAGCCTGAAACATGAAACCTGCATCCCCACCTTCAAATTCTAACTTCTTAGCTGATTTGGCTTTCTTGAGTTTCTTACCTCCCTCATCTATATGTTTAGCTTGGACTATGGGGGTTTCCTCAATATCAATAGCATGCAGAATGTCTTCTAAATTTCCCTTAGCCACTGTTTGTCTTCTTGTAATCCTTTTGCTGCCATCTTTACTCACAGTTGGCTCTTGTTTTGCAGGTTTTCTCATAATTGGCTTTTGTTTTTCAGGTGAAACAACAAGTGTATCAACTTTATGCAATGGCTCTATTTCCATGATTACTGGTTCACTTTGATCTGCTACTAAAGGCTCATTTTTCTCTACCACTGAAGGTGATGGTATACCTCTAGGTTTAGGAGTTCTTTTAGGAGTGATGTCATCTACTTCAAAACCACTAACAAATAGAACAAGCTTGTTGGTGCTCAACCTAGCTCTAAATTGAGTTCATTTAATCGTCAACCGTGGTTGGTAACCGTCGAATTGTGGGGCATCAGGAGTGTGCCTAGGTGTTTTTTTTCTTTACCGTGTTGTGTCTAGTGTTTTATGATGTTTTTGGTCTTTTTTATGGTTTTATGGCCCACAAGGGAGAGAACTTAAATGCTGAGGAAAGAAGCCATCGGGTTAAAAATGTGACAGAAGCCTAATTTGTTGATGACAAATGACAAATGCAAATACTGAGACAGAACCAAACCTAAACTATGATTTAGCAGAATACAAAGCTTGATAATGACTTCAAGAAAATAAATCACAACATGAACTTAACTTGTCCAATTCTTTCATTAAAGATATTTTGGAAGAGCTTGAGAAATGGGTAGCTAAGTGTAAAAATTCTCCTAACTAAACAATTAAACAATCAACTTATAATGATACAACATCTCATCCATGATTAAAGGTTTGTTGAAACATATTTGGAGAAGAACATTGGTAACATCATAAGATCTCTACTCTAAAACTAGCTCCTAATTCTATTCTGCAACTTAGTTTAACATCACTAAACCTTACTCAAAAGTTATAGATTTATTTTTAGAGTAGTCTTTTGAGGAAAGGCTTTGTTTATGAAATGGTAAAAAGGTTGCAAAAGTACTCTAGGCCTTGGACTGATATTATCTTCTGTTCAGATGATTATGAGTCAATATATGTTTAGAACAAAAGAAGTTTTGTAAATAATGAAGGCCGTGGTATTTAAGTTTAACAACTAATGTAATTTAATATGCAATGGATGACAACTAAATGTGGAATGTAAATACAGTGGGCTAAGCTAGAACTAAACTAGAGTGCTACCAGTCTACAATAAACAGTGCTAAACTAACAAGCCATTATCAAACTTAAAACAAAATAACAGAGCATGAATTGAATGCAATTTGACTCCAGAGTGCCCTAAATAAGTTATCATGCAATTAATCTATGGGATTCTATAGCCTATTTCGTTCATCATGAATGGTATTTTGGAAGAGCTTGTTAGAACAATCCTGGCTGTACAATTCAATGCAAATGCAAACATGAAAACTGAAAGCAATTACAATTAAAAACTAAGACATCACAACTATTTCCTACCCATTGTTATGATATTTTGGAAGAGCTTTTTAAGAGTAAGATCAACTATGCTACTTAGTGTAAACAAGCAACTGAAACCTTCAGTATCACAGTCATGCCTTAGTCATCATAATGATTTTTTGGAAGAGTTTACTAGAATAAGTTCAACTGTGATAATGAACAAAAGAAATTGCAATTAAAATCTATAACACTACAGCCATTTCTCATTCATTATAATGATATTTTGGAAGATTTTCTTAGAACAAGTATATCTATAGTGATTAATGAAATTAACTATGCACTCAAACTTCAAAAACTTGAAAACGAACTAAGATACTTATCTAAATTGCGAAAGTAAAGCCGTTCAGGAGGCAGGGGCCCTCTACCACCAGACGGAATCTAACTCAAGATCAACTCAACGCGTTCAAAGCAATGCTGTCTTCTTCATTAAAGGAAAATAACTTAAAACAGAGTATTCTCGGTCTTCAGAAATATAGCAGTCAATCCATGAAATCTAATCAAAATCTAGAGCTTGTCTCTCGGTTTCCCGAGTACATTTATAACAAATCTTCATAACAGAACTTGCAACAATACGGGGATCATTGTCTTTCCCTATCAAAATCGTACTAGAACTCTAAAGATGGCAGCGTAAAGGGAAAAAGTGCATCTGGACTGTCCTAGTCCTATTAGGAATCTGCCTCCTTGAATGAGTTCCCACGTACAAAACCACGTCCAGAATTCGGTTCATTCTTCATGGTGAGCAACAAACGTTGAGGACATGATGTGGAATATACCCATGTGTGGCTTTTCCTGAGAGGACACCTGGAACATGCTTGAACGTGAAGACAGTTGCAGAATTGGCAGTTAGCTACGGAATGTCTGCATTCTGTAGCTAGTTTTAGTTCAAAATGCATTACAATGAAAAAATCACAAAACTTAGCAAGTTAGCCATGATACTCATTCTTAAAGTAATTTTAACTAATTTCATTGATCATTTGAGCCTGGCATAAAAATGGACAAAAGAAAATGGAGTGAAGTATGATGAAAGAAAGAACAATCTTGGGGCTCAACATACCCCCACTGTTGACTTCTTGCATGTCCTCATGCAACTTATTCCATAAACTCAGAGACTTCTGCAAGAACATCCAAACCTCTTCTTCTTCTTTGCCTGGAGTTTAAAGGTCTTCTGGGCTTCTTGATGACTAACTTGAACCTTAGATTGGTAACTGCCCTGATTAGCTTCTTGTTCCTCTTTTTCAACTTTTCATTAGCCTTTTCCACTTTGTCCATTTATAAAGACAGCGTTGAGTTCATACTGATTTTTAGTTTGATTTGTTCCTTCAGAATATCATTCTCAGTTCTGATATGTCTATTAAGTACTTCCAGCTCGTACCTATCTCTTCTTAACACATCTATTTCGGACAGTAGAGGACTAGGGGTTCTATCTCTACTCTCTGAAGCTTTCCTTTCCAATGTTTCAACATAGTCATAAATTTCTTGCTGTGCAGGGTCAATTTCAGGGGCTTCTTCATCAAAATCTTCTTCAACATCTTCTTTAATAGATGTTCCCTCATCTTCTATGTTTATCAGCCCAGCTTGTTTGATTTGTGTTTTCCTTAGTTTCCCTCTGAGTCTATGGCTCCTTCTCGGCTGGGATGGTCCCTCTCCTTTTTCTGTGGCAGATTTTCTGATTACCCTCTCTTCTTTAAGCTGTCTCTTAATCTGAGTCAACTTCTCAGAGATTATTTCTTCACTACTTTCCCGTATTGTTTTGTCAGTTTCAATTTTAGAGACTCTCCATTTTCTGCTTCTCTTTGTAGGCTGATGTTCAGGTGAAGGCTCTTTTGGTTCCTCAAAGTGATTTCTCACCAAGAAATTATCCCAAGTATCTTTTGTTTTGGCTAAATGGTGTTCAATTAGAATCTTAACCAAGCCATGATGGTATAGAGTTGTTTCTAGGAATTGGACTCTCCTTTGAACACTTGAAGCCATCTTTTTTAAACTTTGAAGCAAGAAATAGGGCAAATTAAGCTCTTCTTCTAAGAAATGCATCATCAACCTAATATGGTAAACATAGAAAGTACCATATCTACCTTCACAAGTGATAAATTTTTGTAGGATAAGCAATATGTTTCTCCATTTATTCTTTAATGCAGAGCTTGGAATTCCCTTTTTAAACACAGTGACATCCATACCTGGTGATTTGAGGATTTTCTTCCATGATTCATTATGAAATTCTCTGTTCTTAAACCATCTTTCTCCATGTCTAAGCAATCCTGTTGCTTCTGCAATAAAAACCTCTGTGACAGTGAATTTAATATCTCCAACTTCAACCTTGGCTCCTTTGAATGACCTTGCAAACGTTTTAGTAACTTCTTTGTGGAAGCCATTAAATTTCTCAAGGAATTGCAGCCATCCTGCCTGTTGCAACATTTCTCTGCTTTGAGGGTATCCTTCCAGGTATTTTGTGCCCACTGGTTCAGTTCTCACGATGAGGCCCATAATTTCTTCTTCAATCTTCAGATTAGTACTCTTTCTGCTCATGGAGACAATGACTTCAACCTTCAAACTGATATTCCTCTGCTTGGTGACAAGTATTTCAAATTTCAACCGAAAAGGTACTATTCTTACTTGGTGGATAGTGGCTTCAACTTTCAAGCTAATATACCTCTGCTCACGGTGATAGAGATACCTCTGTTTTATAGAATGAAATGATGAAGGGTTGGCTACGGGATGGAGTAATAGGGAGTGGTTACGGAACGAGTTAATGAAGTGAGGTGAAGAAAACAAATCAATGAGTGAAAAGACCGCGGAGATATTTTGCAACGGATTCAAAAATCATCATTAAATGATTTGGCTGGGTGACGTGAGAAAATCAATCACTTCAACATTTTAACCGCTTAGATTTTTAAATGATGATCGGGTATAGGATTTGAAATGAAGGATTTTTATCCAAAGTTTTGCGAAGGGTATATTTGGCATGATCAATAAAAATAATCAAAACAACTTTTTGAATGATTCATAACTAGACTATACTAGAGTTTTTCATGATATGCCATTATAATCATAAATTTTTTACCTTTGCTTTTCATCTGCTTTTTGTGGTCTTTATATGCTTTGTTCTCCTCTGGAAATCATTACTTTGTGAGTCTTCATAATCCTTCTTGATTTTTCTTGTTCATGGATATACCGGATCATCTTGTTGCAATTCAAATGTCTGCTGATCAGTGCCTTCAGGATCTGTAGCTGCGGAATGGCTGTCTGGCTGCGGAAAGTCTGATTAGCTGCAGAATGTCTGTTTAGCTGCAGAATGTACCTGTAGAGAATTTTAATCATGGAATGGAGTGGTTTGGAATATACATGAAATATTATATGGAATGGGTGAAGATAGATGATGAAACATGGTATAATGGGATATGTATGAAGTGAATGATGGAGTGGGATGGATTATACTTTATGAAATGGAGTGGAAGAATATAGGAAATGGCTTGCAATCCATGACATGTGTTATTCATTTGCAGAAAAACATCAAACTTTAAATTTTGATATGGAAATGAGGTGGATGAAGTATGGAATGAGATGAATGAAATATGGAATGAAGTGAAGTATGAATGAATGAATGAAATGGAGTATGGATGGATAAGTGAATGGAATGAAATGAAATGGATCATAAGTAAAATGAATCTGAACTTATGATTTTGTAACAGCTGCTTGCAAAAACAAAATGGAAAAGTTAGAGTGTCAGAAAGACTCTGATTTTCACCCTATCTTTTCTGTATAAGCATGCCAATCAGTGATTGGTTTTCATGTTTATACTTTTTTTTTTTTTCAAAGAAATGCTTTCAGAAAATTCAATCAAGTTGATGAAGAAGAAAGATTCTTCTTCATTAACTTCACATCACTGTTTTCCTGGAACTTCTTGACAAATTCTTCTCTTGAGAGTGGTTTGTGATACAGCTTCAATCTATGACCATTCACAAGAAAAGTGACCTCTTCTTCATCTATTGTCCTCATTTTTACTGCTCCATTGTCAAAAATTTCAACAATTTCATATGGCCCTAGCCAATGTGTTTGAAATTTACCTTGAAAATCCTTGAATTTTGAATCAAACAAGAGAGCCCAGTCACCTTCTTTGAATTTATTCTCTTTGATGTACTTGTCATGCCATCTAGTCCTTTGTTGTTGGACTAGACTTGTTTTCTGAACTGCATCTTGTCTGATCTCATCCAATTCATTAATCTACTCCAATCTATGCTTTTGTGCCTCCGTTAAATCAAGTCCTAGCTGAACTGCCATTTTGAAAGTTTGAATTTGGAACTCTATGGGAAACAAAACTTGCTTTCCATAAACAAGTTCATAAGGAGTATGACCTGTTGTGTTTCTCCATGTAGTTCTATAGGCCCACAAGGCTTCAGGAAGCCTATCTACCCAATCTCTTCTATGTAAATGAACATTCTTTGTTAGGATTCCTTCAATGATCTTATTAGTAGATTCCACTTGACCATTTGCTTGTGGATGATAAGGAGTAGATTTTCTATGTCTGATTTTGTACTTCTCCATCATTTTCTCCACTAGCCTTGATGTAAATTGAGCTCCTTGATCTGTAACAATTTCCCTTGGGACACCAAAACGAGTAAAAATATCCCCAAAAAGAAAATTAACTACAGATGCTTCATTAGCAACAAGTAATGGTTTAGCTTCTACCCACTTAGTAACATAATCAGTGCAAACTAATATATATTTCTTTTGTCTTGATGGAGGACTAATAGGTCCTACAAAATCCAAGGCCCATTTTTCAAAAGGTTCAATGTGTACCTGAGGTTGTAATGGCATCTCACTTGAAGGAGAAGGTTTCCCTACCCTTTGGCAACTGTCACACCTTTTGACATACTCTTTAGCATCTTTAAACAAGGATGGCCAATAATATCCTAAATTAAGGATCTTATAGGCTATCCTCTTATCAACAAAGTGTCCGCCACAAGGTTCATCATGACATGCTTTGAGAATCTCAGGCATCTCATCTTCCCGAACACACCTTCTAATGATCAAATCTGGACCTGTCTTGTACAACTCATTAGCAACCCATGAATATTTTGCACTGTCAAAAATGATTTTTCTTTTATCTCTTGCATTCATTATTGAAGGAAATTTTCCTAAAACTAAATAATTAGCAATGTCAGCAAACCAAGGAGTTTGAGTAGAAATTGCAAAAAGATATTCATCAGGAAATTGATCTTCAACTGGAGTGTCATCTTTGATGTTTTGGAGTCTAGATAGGAAATCAGCTACTGTATTTTGTTTTCCAGGCCTATCTAGAATGGTAATGTTGAATTCTTTTAAAAGCAATAACCATCTTATGACTCTGCCATTAGTAATTGATTTGTTCATTAAGTATCTAATTGCAGAATGATCAGTGTGAACAAAAGTTTCATAGCCTGTTATATAGTGTCTGAATTTGTTTATGGCATGAACAATAGCTAAAAACTCTTTTTCAGTTACAGTATAGTTTAACTCTGCAGGACTCAAATTTTTACTGGTATAGTAGATGGCATAAGGAATCAGGTCTTTTTGTCCCAATACTGCTCCTAGAGCTGTATCTGAGGCATCTGTTGAAATATGAAAAGGTAACTTCCAGTTAGGTCCCCTTAAAATAGGTGCTTCAGAAATTTTTGTTTTCAGGGTCTCAAAGGCTAACTGGCAATCATAATTCCATTTGAATTCACAGTCTTTGGTAAGTAATTTGAAGAGTGGAGATGCTATCTTGGTGAAGTTTTCTATAAATCTTCGATAATATCCTGTAAATCCTAGAAAACTCCTAACATCTTTTTGACAACTTGGAATAGATAAGTTAGAGATGAATTCAACTTTTGACTCATCAACTCTAATCCCATCCCTTGAAATGTGATGCCCCAAAACAATACCTTCAGTAAACATCATGAAACATTTCTCATGACTAAGTGAAAGATTTGCTTCTTGACATCTCTTTAAAACTTTTTCCAAGTTTGCTAAGGCTTCTTCAAATGTGTTTCCATAAACTGTGAAATCATCCATGTATACCTCTACAAAATCATGTATTAGATCTGAAAAAATTCCTAATACTTCCCTTTGGAATGTTGTAGGTGCATTGCATAATCCAAATGGCAATACTCGGTAAGCATAGGTACCCCAAGGATAGGTAAATGTGGTTTTGTTTTGATCTTCAAGTGCTACTTGGATTTGGTTGTAACCACTAAACCCATCTAGGAATGAGAAGTACTTTTTGCCAGCTAATGTATCTAACACTTGATCTATGAAAGGTAAGGGAAAATGGTCTTTAAGAGTAGCTTTATTTAATTCCCGGTAGTCAACACATACCCTCCATTTACCATTTTTATTTGGCACAATTACCAAAGGAGAAACCCACTGACTATCTGAAATGGGATAGATGAAGTTGACATTTAACAATTTTTGCAATTCTTCTTTAACAATCTCCCTAAGATTTGGATTCATCCGTCTTTGAGGTTGTCTAATTGGTTTACAATTTTCCTCTATATAGATGTGATGAGTGCAAGTCTTGGGGCTTATCCCTTTCATGTCAGTGTACTCCCATGCATATGCAGAAGAATGTCTCTGTAATATCTTGACTAACTCTTCTTGTTGAGAATTTTCTAGGTTCTTGTTTATGTTCAAAGTTTTGCCTGGAAATATCTCACTTGTAGAGCTGCCAAATTTATCCATAGAATGAAGAGACATCTGCCTTGATGACAAAAAATCAATGTTGGATCCTTCTTGAAATGGTTCATGTTTGTATTCTGAAGAGGATTCAAAGTTTTCTAGAGTATTCAGAATTTGATTATCTTCACTAATTTCTGAAATTGTGAAGAGAGGTTGTAAGTCTTCTTCATCCTCTATCCATTGAGTATCATCTAAATCTGTAATTGTCCTTGCTGGAGGATACAAAGTGAATTTTTTAGTTGAACTACCATCACAGATATACATATCACCGGATCTACAACTAATGAAAGCATTAGCTGTAGCTAACCAAGGTCTTCCTAATATAATAGGATGCCCTCCTAGATTATTCTTAGGAGTTAGGATCATAAAATCCACAGGATACTCCCAAGAATCTAGGGACATTGGAATGTCTTCTATTACCCCATCAGGTTTGATCACAGATCTGTCTGCTAATTGTAATAATGTGGGTGTAAAGAGAAGATTAGGAAGTTTCAGTTTATCCATGATTTGTCTACTCATGATATTGATTGCTACTCCTAAATCAATGAGTGTGTTTTGGATTTCAATTCCATTGATGTGAATTTTAACAACTGGATTTCCTGGGTCAAGATACTTTGGAATAGCAATCTTACCCATCATAATGTCTACTATTTTTCCTGCCAGTTGAATT
>JAXQQM020066925.1:0-42500 GCA_034641835.2 Pinus albicaulis
AAAAAATTACAGACTATTAGGCACAAATCCAATCTCTAACATCTAATTGAAAGGGTTTTTGTTCTTTACATACAAACCAAATTATTCTGTCTATCATCCTGAGCCTGTAAGTAGCACTGATAGGCACTAATACTTTGTCCATTTATTTATTTGAAATTCAACGATATGGATTTAAAGCAATCTGGTGGAAAAACCATTAAATCACGGAATTTAACATGAAATAGCAGAGATGTGAAGCAAAAGTAAATTGCAGAAATACACGCAATATTGCAGCAAACAAAAGACTTTATTTCCCTAAAAGGCACACTGAACAACCTAGTATAGAGGTAGATGTGTTATGTATGTGTCAAATAATATTTCAAAACAAAAATACAAATAAAAACTATATAGATAAGAAGCCGATATAATAATATGAATAAAATATTTTATATATGTGTGTGGGGTGAGTTAGAGGACCGAGGCCAAATTTAATTAAAAATGAAAAATCTACTGACAGAATTGCGCAAATTTAAGCAACCCCGCTGCCTGCATATGGATTACCACAAGAAGCGTTGTGGTGTAAATGTGTCAATCTATAGTACAAAAGAAACGAACCCCACCATATGGTAGCAATGGAAAGCAAACTTACACTCAATTTCTAGGTTTCAATTAAATTTTAGTTGTGTCAAGTGGAGACCACTATATATCAAAAAAGATACATGCTTAAAAGTTAAAACCAACAAGCATGCTAAAAGAATGAGTACACATCTGTTTAACTGAGAAATGACCATACTACAGCAAATGGGACTCTAAGTCATTTCATATTCATTGTTATCCATGCTAAAGGGAAGTGTACCAAAAAGTGGATACCAATTGCTTGAATCATAAAAAACTATAGATGTATTTGTTATATGCAAGAAACAATTGCTTCTGTGACTTTATGACTATACTAAAATTATCTGCAAGTAAAATTCCAAGATAACCATCATAAGGAATTAATGATTTCAACTTACTCTCATGCCTATTAATAACTATTTTCCCACATACATTTTTAGCAATGTCCAAAAAGTTAAAATATGTTGGACCTCATATGATTCTGATGATGATGTATTGCTAAACATCCTATGCAATGAATGTATTGCTCAATGATATCTAATGCAACTATAATCTTACCATATGCATTATGAGCCCCTTGATTTTGATAATGGTTATCAGGTGGGACAAATATTTCTTCTTTTGCACCAGCATAGCAAAGAAAATGACACATTGTGTATTTTCTGACTACTCACATGCTCATCTTATGAAAATATTCTGTGAGTATATGATCAAGAAAAACCCGAAAATGCACCTGTTCAGAGAAAAACAAGAGTAAGAAGGAATCTTCTTTAACACAAGTCTTGACCATTCAAATTTCCAAACTCAACATACACAAGAAACTATTTTTATCATCTCAAAACTAACAAGACTTCTATCATGACCCTTCTATAATTATTGATTGTGAGTTCCTTGATGAGTAAGTATTATTTATGAATTGTTGTTGTTCTTTTGGGCATTCATATAAGTGAATGGATGACTTTCAGTTCTCCTGAGCCAAATGTTCTATCAGACCATGAAATAAAAATTTCTTCAGATAACTGAGAAAACTATTTTACATTATTCACTTTTTTCCTAGGTTTAATGATTCATATGTTGCTAAACCAGTATAGCTTCCATTTGAATATGATTTCAAAGTGGTTTTCCTAAATAATTATGGTTAAAGCATAGCATGTTGAGTCATGTCAATTATGCCACCTAATGTTACATGGGCATGAAGGGCATGACCAATATTTTACATTCCAACAACCAGGGAAATGCTCTTGGGGTTTTTGTCAATTTCTTTCCTAACCATTATGGCAGGTTATTAAGAAAAAGTATTTTAATGTAAATTTTTTATCACCCATGCTCGTTTGACTACATACTCTCTTGGGTATGCCAGTGTCACACATGTTTCTCATCTTGAAACAGATACATCATCCAAGAACCAGGGGCATTCTCCTTGGGTCTTTTCCTATTTTCTTCCTTTGCCTATTTTCTTCTTGGCCATTGTTACAAATTATTTAGAAAAGGCACTTGAATGTGAAAATTGTATCACCTATGCTCGATTGATTACATGATCTCTTAGGTATGCCAGTGTCACACGTGTTTCTCATCCCAAAAACAAATACAGCTTAGGTCTAATGCTTTCACAGATTCACACATGATACACATCATACAGAGTATAAATTATCTACCATTGATGAAAAGGTCTAAAGCATGAGATTTTCCGAACCTAGATTTTCCTTATATAAAGATAAATTTGACAAAGTAATTAGATAGATTTAATCAACTCATTGGAAGCCAACAAGAGAGTTAAAATATGTGAAGATCTGGCCAGCAACATAGAAGGGGATGATAATGAGGAAAGGTGTTTGACCTCTGGAGTTGGGTTTGAAATAGAAAAGCTCCGAGATCAAATGTAACCCATATATATCAGGAACCTGCATTCTGACTGTGGCTTTGGAGGTCTGCCTTGGCCACTTAAGATTTTTAATCATTATAGTATAGGTGGCTAGAGGCACTGTCCAAATCACCCCACATGAAATGATTCTATAGCTAAGGGAAGAATAACAACATGGTCTCTACAACACATGATAAAAAATTATAAGAGAAAGAATTGAAGAAATAGGAGAGTTTCAAAGAAACCCCGTAAGATACAGGAACCTGGGAAAAACTACAAATTGAAACAGAGACATTCTAGTGGTCGAATTTGAATCTAATTGCAGCTGGGCATCTCTACGGTTGAATACTAAGGAGCCGATTTTCTCTTTTCTTTGTATTTTAAGCTCGAGATTCAAATATAACTGGGTGCATATTAGGCATCATCCATGCTGAGTGCTTATGAATTTTGGACATGGCAGCCATAAAGAGTTAAAATTTGGTATAGAACTAGTGATGCAGACAACCCATTAAAATTGGGTATAGAAAAATATAGGTCTTACAGACTAAACCATATCTAAGGATTGTCTTCCTTTAAATCATTTAGAGAAGACAGAGCAAGAAAATTTGACCATTTTATTTAGAATGCTTTGATCTAGATATATTAGATATGAAGACAAATGAGGGAAGTAATAGATTGATCAAAGACAAAGATGGTTGCATGATGTAAATCACCTTTATGTTCCCACATTTTACATGCCAAGATCGACATTATCGTTGTTGAATCCTTATTTGTGGGTTAGGGTTAAGTGATATTGTCTTCCTTTAAAACATTTAGAGAAGACAGAGCAAGAAAATTTGACCATTTTATTTAGAATACTTTGATCTAGATATATTAGATATGAAGACAAGGAAGTAATAGATTGATCAAAGAAAAAGTTGGTTGCATGATGTAAATCACCTTTATGTTCCCACATTTTACATGCCAAGATCGACATTATTGTTGTTGAATCCTTATTTGTGGGTTAGGGTTAAGTGAGATTGTCTTCCTTTAAAACATTTAGAGAAGATAGAGCAAGAAAATTTGACCATTTTATTTAGAATACTTTGATCTAGATATATTAGATATGAAGACAAATGAGGGAAGTAATATATTGATCAAATACAAATATGGTTGCATGATGTAAATCACCTTTATGTTCCCACATTTTACATGCCAAGATCGACATTATCGTTGTTGAATCCTTATTTGTGGGTTAAGTGGTAAGACAAAGATGGTTGCATGATGTAAATCACCTTTATGTTCCCACATTTTACATGCCAAGATCGACATTATCGTTGTTGAATTCTTATTTGTGGGTTAAGTGGTGATCCCACATTTTACATGTGGGAATAAGATCGACATTATCGTTGTTGAATCCTTATTTATGTGTTAGGTGGTGATCCCACATTTTACATGCCAGTAAGATCAACATTATCGTTTTTGAATTCTTATTTGTGGGTTAAATGTGGGTTAAGTGAGGCTGACTTCCTTTAAAACATTCAGAGAAGATAGAGCAAGAAAATTTTTGTGGGTTAAGTGTGGGTTAAGTGAGGTTGACTTCCTTTAAAACATTCAGAGAAGATAGAGAAAGAAAATTTAACCATTTTACCTAGAATGCTTTGATCTAAATATATTAGATATGAAGAAAAATGAGGGAAGTAATTGATTGATCAAAAGGTAGACAAAGATGGTTGTGCATGCCAATCTTTGTGCCCCAAAACTATAGTGTGAAACAATTGTTGTGGCATTCATAACACACAGCCTCTTAGCTTCGCTGACCATTAATAAACTAATTAAGAGAGAAAGCCCCGAACTCTCTACAACATTTCACACTATTAACACTATGTACATCTTGACACTATTCACATCAGGCCATTAATAAACTAATTAAGAGAGAAAGCCCCGAACTCTCTACAAAATTTCACACTATCAACACTATGCACATCTTGACACTATTCACATCATGCTGCAAAGCAAACATGCTCATATCATCTTGACACTATTCACATCTTGATGCCAAGCAAACATGCTCATCTCCAATCGTACAAAACATTTAGCATTATAGAACATTAATCCTACACCAAAAATTCCAACAATGATCCAAGACCATAAAGGAAACCCAATCCCATTAAGGAAACCCAATCCTTTTTATCACATAAGGTTGGCATGTTTGTATAACTACTTATAAATGCTGGAATGGAAATATTATAGAAAGATTCATTCAAGATAGGAATATGCAAAGCCAAAATGGTTATAGTTATATATTGACATACACTATAATATCTACAAATATCGAATGCTTTACTAATGGCTATAGTTTTGTATCAAAGGACTATCTGAAGGAACAAGAATTACAATGAACAATTCATTTGGCAATCACATAGTTGCTATTTCGTTATTTCTTGAATGCAAGAAGAAGAGAATTATTATTCCATGACAGTTTAACTATCAAATATCTAATAAAATTGTATTTGTGAAAGCAATTTTTTGTTCTGAGAGTTCTAGAGATCGTAGTTCTCTGTACAGAAACAATATTAATGTTTTTAAGCATAGCTTGTAGAAATATTAATTTTATCCCCCTCATATGTCCATTAAATCCAAATAGAGTCACATTCGCTAGATTAGATAAAAATGTTGCATGCAAATTTTAAATCAAAAAATTGTTAGTTACTAAAGGAAAACAACCCAGAATTTTGTCATTAAATGCTGTAAATTGTCTCTATACTCAGGCAGCTCACCTCAGCTTTGTGCATTAACATTTCTTTCAGTATCAATGCCAAAAGCAAGTTAACATAAAATTTCTACCCACAAATGGATGTTGTAGCAAGATTCCTTCATAAGCCAAGACAGGGTTACAGAGAATCCCCTCCCCCTCTTCTCTTTTACAGTTTTCCATATAGATCAACACTAAATATGATTTTTAAGTAGTATTTTGGTAAACATTTACTTTTGACCTTTTGAAATTCTGAGAACCCATCTGAACATAATCAAGAAGTATCTGTCAGTCAAATATACTGGGTTGTGAAGAAAACTAACCACCCAATGGTGTCACAAAAATTTCCCAACTCTCTAAACATTTCCTGCAAAATAAAATATATATTGAAAACAGTCCTTGCGCTGTTTGTTTATTAAAAACTTAAAATATTTTCAAATTTTTATAAAAACAGATTTTTGGCAAAGACATGAAATAAGAAGTAGGTTGATCTTGACATGCAAAAAGTATAATGTCGAAAAAGTTGGGCTAAATTAAAGTCACCATTTCCCCAATTGCATTCAATCCACATCGTTCAGGATCTTAAGGGTATTCACATCATGACACGATGACTAGTTACTTGTAAACATAGGCAACCTAGGAAATATACAAGTAACCTCCACGTTAATCTTACAAACTACACATGGTCTTCATATTTGCACTTTGCATTCTTGGCTATATCATGCAGATACTCACAAGCCCATGCAATTCCCAAACAGAAAATGACACTAGTTCTAATATATCTGTTTCACACATTAACTTCTGGGAATATCTTAACCAGCATATCGACAGGGAAAATACCCCACAACTCTTTATATGTTATATCAACTCAAATATAAAGGTCCAATATATGTCTGATCTATTTTATGATCTGGATGATCAGCATTCGAGATACAAGTATTGAGTATACAGTATAGCAAACATGTAGAATTGAAAAAAATAAAAGATCTACCATGGAATTTGTGATAGTTCCTAGACAAATATACTCCCAGCAATCATATCATGAATTCATCATCCTCCTAGTAGACCCTATTGCAACAATATGTTATGTAATGGGTTGGAATGTGATAATTACTCACAGTTAGCTAGTAATTTCTTGTAGACTCCAAAATTAGTTAGCTGATAGAGGGAATCTCATTCACCTGGGTTGTAGAGTCCACCTTCCTTCTCTCTGTAAATTAACAGATGATACAAAATTTAATAAACATTTCATACAGAAAAATGGACATGACACATATCATTTACCTGGGATGTAGAGTGCACCTTCCTTCTCTCTGTACATTAGAAGATGATTCAAAAGTTGAGAACCTGTAGCATTCCTGAGAACCTGCAAAAATGATCGAGAAAATTCAGAGTTTGTGCAGTAGAATGAAGATGGTTTTTTCTTTGATATTTTAAACTTAGCAGTAGAGATCATCTCCAGGATATTCTAAAACTCATGATAACAAGAAATAGTGTGACATAAGTCTCAGCAAGAATTTACCTCTTTCAAGAAAAAATATGCTTATATCATCCACATCTAATAAACATAAATACAAACTACTATTTCATTTTGTGCTTATTCAAAATAGAAAACCTAATGTCTAATTTCTACTCATCACACGACAATCCTCGGATAATTATCAACACTCCGAATCGCCCTACATCTAAGAGAAGTACAGAGTTTGATTAACTAATTTGACAAGATTGTGAAGACCATGACATCTGGAATAGAAATATAAATTGCTTTACCGGACCACAGCCTAGAAAAGGATAAAATTGAACTCACAAAGGCCTCTGCAGATTTTACTTTAAAATTTTTGATTTTAGAAAGGTAGAAGATTATACTAAACCTTAAGTGTATAAACAATGAACTCAAAATCGGGAAGAAACAACATCAGATTAAAGCTGCAACATTGGGTTTGAGACTAGTGGATAAATTATCAAAGCTTTTTGCCAACTGCACTTCATCAAGTCTATGTTGGAAGGACCCGTTCCCAATTCCTGCCATTTTCTCTAGTGGTGAATAGAACACTGAATTCAAAATCAAATGAGTTATCAGGAAATCCATGTCCATGTTTGTTAAAATATTGTTTAAAAATCATATCAAATCCAGATCCAATGGAATCTGGTACACCAGGAATGCCTCTTTCCTCGGATATTGCAATGTGTAGATCTTTATCCCCTGTCTTCAACATGCCTTCTACAGCAACATCCTGAAAAATAATGGACAAATTTTGGACTTTGTATGTTGCCCATTGTTCCTGTAAATCAAAAGTGTCATTGGGCCTCACATTGAACTCCAGAGCCTATCATATCATTGGGACATTCGCAGGTTGGATTGTGGGTAACGGCTCCATAAAATAAGGGACAAGCAACAAAGGCCATTAACAACAACACAGATCTGGTCACAATTCACATAAAAACCACACAATTCGACAATCTTATGATAATTTTGATTGCTTGCTGGATCTGCTGATCAGATACTGGCTTCGGGCTACTAAACTGGCCATAACGATGATTTCTAGAACCATATTTGGTAGAATTTTCCTAGTGAGAATTCCAGTGGTTCTCCTCCTTTCCCATATACACTACAAACTTTGGCATCTTGGATAAGTGTTGCAACCGAAGAAAAAATAATATGACGAAGAATCAGAGATAAAATATGATTGCCAAGATATGGGGATCTTGAAAAATGATAAACTGGTTGGACTGGTAAGGCCGACAAATGATAAACTGGACTTTGAAAACCCTAGTGCAGAGAGCCCTGGATTTTGAAAACCCTTATTCTACCCTGAAATGCAGCACAAATTAAGAAAAAACTGCCAACCCATGCACCTTGAAATGCAGGGAAAATTCGAGATTCGGCTTGATTTTCAAGGAATTGAGAGGGCGAAACCAGTCCAACATAACCAGTCCCATTTCTAGAAATCAGGCGATCTGAATAAAATTTTCCAAACAAACTAGGCGAATCAGGCTTGGAAAGGTTTATCCACCCTAATTTTTTATGGCTAAAATATAATAATAATTTATTTATTAAATATTTTTTGGGCTAAATTTTTTAACTATTGAAAATGGGTGTAATTTAAAAAATTCGCCCCTTTAAAATTTGAAATCCCTTAAATTTCACCCATGGGCTAAAATTCACCCCTAAAATTTTCTATGATTCCATGGGATGTATAAATTCCAAACCCAAGTTAAGTATAAGAGATTTTCATGAGGGTGAATCAACTTAAGAAGATTCTTCAATCTAATCAGAACTAAAATATTGAAAGCTCAAAAGACTACATTTGAAATACCAAACATCTTTCAAGAATAAATTTTCATCAAGTGAAACCATGCAAAGAGAAGGATTTCGTGAGAGAAACCAGATCTGAATTACTTCTAGGACCTTACTAGATTCGCAAGAATATTTCATAACCATCAACGAAAGTTGAAGTGCCTCAATTCCCTGACAAGTCTTAGAACTTTCAAGGATTGTAAAACCACATTTTGAAGAATGAACTAGATTGTGCATGGTGCGATGATAGCTACTACCATTGATTTTATTAAGACCCCTGATAACTTGATCGCTACCATCTTTGTCACTAATTTGATTATATTTTACAACAGTAACCAGATTACTAAATTAGAAATATTCTCCTGATCATAAATCTGAGGATGAATGAATCGGGGAAATTTCATGAGCAAGCCTATTTGAAGAATTTTCTTCTTCAAAAACAAGATATGATTAGGGATGGAATGAATACTCAATGATTTTATTGTTTTCATTTTCACCATGGATAATTTCACCACATTGTGGAAATTTGAAACTTAACTCTGTAGATGGAGAACCTGAAGAGCATGGAGTACATTCATCACAAGTTGATGCATTACAAACGATAGGGCACAAGGGATAGTGAGATGAAGAGGAAGTTTTGATAAGATCATATTCTTTGAACGAATCATATTTTGGATGAGACATTGAAAGATCAACTGGTAAACTCGGGCATTCATCATCGCATACGTTAACAAAGTCATCAATGTTAGGATTATTTTTTGCCAATATTTGAGATTTATTATGAAAACATAATTGATTTTATTCACTACTAAGATTAATGGATTGAAAATCAGCCAAGAATGACGAAGTATCATCTTCGCACGAAGGATTTTTAAAAACAAAAGAAACATCCAAAGAATATTTACCTTCCTTCTCCTCTACCTATGAAATGTGACTACGTTGCACCCATTCACTACATATATTTAGAATAGTTTGATCAATAAAATCATGGCGAAATGGATCAAAAGAAAGATATGATAGAGGAGGACAAGAATCCAACTCAAATTCAGAATCAATCTCCACCATAGACTTCCTGATCCATTCTAGTATTTCATCCACTATATCTAAATCATGAAAAGTGGAAGGGGAATGAGAAGCTGGATTAGGAATTTGATGTACAAATTACCCAACTTCATTATCATTTCGAGGAGGAACCCTCATCAGAAATAGAAAAGGAGGAGTACAAGGAACAAAAGGAGTAGTAGATTCCTCCTCTAGACTTTGAGGTGCCTCATGATTTACAAGATTTGGGGGAGTAAAAACATCAAGGGGTTCAAATTCACCATGCAAAGAGATATGGACCAAACACTACTTTTTTTAAATAAATCCCATTCTGTGTCTTCTCCTGGAAGTTCATAACGAAGGTGAAGGAATAAATCATAAAAATCATCAATTGATTCATTAGTATTCATTATTAGTTGATTAATTCTTCTTAGAACAATACGGTAATCATACTTGTCAAATGCTTAATGAATCTTCTTCATAAGATGGTTGAATGAATGGATTGAAACAATAGGCAATGTGTGATACCATCTCTTAACATGATCTTCAAATGTGAGGATGAGAAATATATCTATGAAATATTTGCAATGTATTCCATTATAAAGGAAAAAATAAGGATAACTTGAAACAAATGTTCAAGTAGAGTTAATTCACCCTCGTCATCAAACTTAAATTGGGACAAACTATGAAAAAATTTCATAGGGATGGTAAAATTAAGCTATTTAGAAAAATGTTATGGGATTATGATTTGGGGAAGAGCCATTTTGGATAAGAGATTCAAATCACACTCAATGGGCACAACCTATCGTCTATCCCTCCTTTTAGTGCAATTTTTGGATCGGTGCTAGAAATCTGTCAACCAAGGGAGTATCCCCAATGTGATGTCCAAATTAGACCTCACACCATTCGGAATAGGAGACCCATATTGGGTATCGACCTGATTACCATATATTCTTATATATTTTCCTTTGCTACAAAGTTAAACACAAGACAGTAATGCACATCTAATCTCAGATATACGAGTGAGTATGGCTTGTGAAATGATCACCTTTGGAAAGTATCAAGTTCCTTATATCAAAAAGGAAGAAAAAAGTGGGCCCTTTAAAGACGATTAATATTACTATTATAGAAAAGGAACACAAGAATATAAATATGAATGAATCATTGATCAACATGCAAAATAGTTCACAAGAAAGAAATAGTTGTTAAATAAAATTCAACACACATTCAACAAGACAAGTACCAAAGCCACTAAAATAGTTTAATTTCCTTCGTACAAATGAAAACAACATACATCAAAAAAATTTAAACAATAGTCTTGCAATATTCACGAGATATGTATGAAAGTGTCTTGGCTCAACGAGCATCTGAATTAAGTAAAAGTTCCAAGATACATCAAGAGAGTGAACACCAATAGCCCCAATAGTGGAGCATCAGAGTTGTCACTTTCTCCTCCAAAACAAATAGCTTTATCCCTAGTGCCTGGTAGAAGGAGAAAATGTGGAAATTCCTTTACTTGAGCAATGGGGTTGTATATATAAAAAATGGGGTGATTATTCACCTCCCTTGTGACTCTTGAACTATCCTCATGATTGTTTTACTTTTCAATGACCCTTCAACTTCCTACGTGACTTTTCATATTACATGGATGACTCTTGGAATTCCAATTTACATTAAATTTATCCAATATTGAATTTACATAATCCACAAATGATGTGGCAAATATTGACTCATGACTAGACATGACATGACATTGATGACACAGACTACATGATGATGTGTCAGTGCAAATTTTTCCTTCTTGCTGCATTATATTCATTAAAATATGTATCCGATACTTTTTCTTCATCAGATATGTCTTTTTTTCTTCATATATTCCCTCCATAGGGTTTTGAATGAGATGGAGTCTTCATGTGGTCTTGATATTTGGTCTTTTGTTGTAATCCAGTGTTGCTTCATCTTCTTGTTTGATGATCATCTTATCTCCTCTACTCCTTAGGTGTCTTATAACATGGTCTCTTTCTCCATATCCTTCATCATCATCATATCATGACATAATAGAATATCAGCGACTACAATCCACCCATGACAAGACAACATGAGTCTGATAAACCCCTAGCCTAAGATGATTCCTAAAATCACTTCTAGGGATGTACTTGGTGATTAGTTGAGTGAATGACTCAAGTATTGCACAGTTCCACAGGCCAAGGTCCAGGACTGAGGCTTGATACTACATAGTGCGCAGTTGAGGATGGCCACGGTAAAAGGATTGCACATTTGAGGGACTCAAGGAGTTACACTAGAGGCTTGATCCTTGAAAATGTGAAATGCGTAGTTCTTGAGGCCTGGGCATAGGGACTGCATAGTTGAGAGACTCAAGTTCTTATGTTGGAGGCTTGATCCTTGAGACTGCGCAGTGCGCAATCCTAAATGGTTGGCCTAAGTGATTGCATAGTTCAAGAAATCAAGAGGTCATGCTTAAGGCTTGAAGTTTCCCAATTCACAGTTGAGATATAAGAACATGTTGTGAGATTTTGCAGTTGAGGGGTTGAAGGCCTCAAGATTGAGGCTTGAGGTTTCCCATTAATGCATAATTGGGAGGGAGAGAGGCTAATTGATTGCGCAGTTCAATACCTCATTATTGTGGCTTGATGCTTGAGACTACGCAGTGAGAAGAGAAGGCTAGTTGGAGGCAAGGATGGGGTATTTATAGAGCTCAAGGACTGGTACCAAGCACTGGAACTATGTGGTGTGAAGTTACAAGAGGAAATATTAGGGCTTGGTGGTTGAGACTGTGCAATGCATAGTTCAAGAAAGTTGAGCGAAGTCAAGTTGCCTGAGATTAAAATTTTCTAGATAAGGCTAAGTGTGGGATAAATGAGGCTTAAGTGAGAAGAGACAAAATAAGATAATGATCACACACTCTAAATAGTTGATGAAAAAAAAATGATCACTCAAAAAAAAAACAACATGATTCCATCAATGTGACAACAATGCAACATACCTCTCCAAGTGCGATACAACGGATACACTTTACGCCGAATGTGATGACACTTGTGCAAAAGTGCATGAAAATTTTGGAATGATTGTAAAACATGTCCACGTGACTAGTAGGACTCATAAACATCAAATTTACCCCTTGAAAAAATAAAAAACTCCACTTTACATGATAAGCGACACTTCCCATTCCAAAATATGGAATTTTCTATATAAAGAGAAAAGTGTGGAAGACACTTGCGATATGTGAACAATGGTGAAAAAAACACATGCCAAAGAATATATAACATGAAAAATACACTAATTAATATGAAATCAAGAAAATTAGACTATTGTAAACATGAAAGTGACACTTGTGAAAGTAAATGCGCACACAAGTGAAAGTTACGAAAAATCACCAAAACAAAAGTACAATCACAACCAAAAGTGAGAGATTTCCAATGAAAGTGTTCATTGACTATCAACATGGGTTGATAATTGTACATGGATAGTCTTGATGGAATGTATTATGCTTTTACAAGATTGCATAAAAAATGCAGTAATGAACGTGTTCAAGATTGAACATGTGTGTTAGTATGAATCTTAATTCCAAGTGCACGAAAAAATACCACTTTAGCTGTGCATAGAAAACAGCCCTAACAGCAAGCCAATATCCTCAGATCTACAGTTAGGTGATCAATATAAATGCTGCAAAAATCTAGATCTATGCATTAGAAGACATTAAACAGTAGAAAAAACAAGATTTACTCCATGCATCCAATAGACAAGACAAGAATATTTTGAATGAATTTTGTATTATGGGCACCTGGGAGGAAAACACAGAAGAGTGTTACCAGTTCTCCTCAATGGGATGGTTTCTTGTAAATCCTCAGCACTTCAGATCTAAAAATTCTCTCTCTTGATGGTGTAGAAAACCCAGACAAAAATGGTAGCAAAATATGACTATGATGGTGGATCAATAGTCAGACCAAAAGTATAGATCCAGAGCGATATTTAGGCAACAAAAGGTGGTAAATGAATGGGAAAACCCTTCTATTTATAACAAAATATTGAGTTAGTCTAGATATTGGTGCATAATTAAAATATTATTAACCAAATCAAGATCCAACTTTTATGGAATATTTTATTATATTTGTTGGAGGAAAAAGGAATTTGACTTGGGTCAAATCCCTTTATTTGTAAATAATAAATAAATAAATGATTTTTTTATCATTTTACGGAGGTGGTTGAGTAATAATCAAATAAATAATGATTTATTTAATTATTTAAGTGTAATTTAGTCATATTCAACAAAGAATATTATTTAAACAAGGTTTAAATAATTATTCTTAAGAAATAATAAGATAAATAATGATTTATCTAGTTAATTTCCCTGTCTTGGGTTGAATATAACCAGGAATATTAATTAAACTACTGTTTAACTAATTATTCCCTGAGGAAAATAAAAAAAATGTAGATTTATTTAATATTTCCTTATCGGGTTTCCTATTTAGACCATAAACAACTTAATAAAGGTGGTTTACTAAGTTATTTTTCATATTGAATTCAATTTTACTTAGGGTAAAATTGGTCTTACGTGGTGTACTTGGGTCCATCTAATAACAATAGTTCAGATGACCAAAAAATGGTGTAACAGATTTCCCCCTAGTGTGTGAGCATTAGGAGCTAATCATATGACCGAAGTACGTTGTAAGAACTCAATCACTAGACATCGAAGGGGAAGTCAAAGAAAGAGAAGTATAAGGTAATAATGATTTATCTAGTTAATTTCCCTATCTTGGGTTGAATATAACCAGGAATATTAATTAAACTATTGTTTAACTAATTATTCCCTAAGGAAAATAAAAAAAATGTAGATTTATTTAATATTTCCTTATCGGGTTTCCTGTTTAGACCATAAACAACTTAATAAAGGTGGTTTAATAAGTTATTTTTCATATTGAATGCAATTTTACTTAGGGTAAAATTGGTCTTACGTGGTGTACTTGGGTCTATCTAATAACATAGTTTAGATGACCAAAAAATGGTGTAACAGATTTCCCCCTAGTGTGTGAGCATTAGGAGCTAATCGTATGACCGAAGTACGTTGTAAGAACTCAATCACTAGACATCGAAGGGGAAGTCAAAGAAAGAGAAGTATAAGGTAGACCAAAGTGCTAAAATAACTAGAACCTAACAAGGTGAGACTTACAGGTGCGACAAGTCTCTTTGATGAGTGATTACCTGTGCTATAGGTGCCGAGGGAGGCATACCTATGCACGCCGAGGAAAAGTACAAAAATTAAGTTGTCTAGTAAACAAAGGGACTGAACAATATAGTACAGGCTAGCATAAACATGAGCTAGATAAAAAACACGATAATGAATCCCACATACATATTGTGCCTGAGATAACGAGATGGACTTGCTTTAATAATATACTTTTGTGAGATATGAAAATACAACCAGGATACTTACGAAAAATAGGAAAGAACAAAATATAGCGTAACATGCAAAAAAACCGCATAGCGGTGAAATAACGTCGTAAATATGTGGAAGACCATCAAAGGTTGTATTGAAGGTCGTTAGTGTGGGGAGCTACCTGGAAACACCCTTTAATCATGGTGAGACATCTACACCCTGGGGTCCGCGATGTCAGCTGTTGCATCTTCAGACATCAGTATCACGGATGCGAATCTCGCTGATGAAAGGCTGAAAAACGAAAGCAATCAAGTCAAAGGAAATAAGGGTCGCACCGCGATCCGAACACCAGCGAACAAAGTGGAAGAGCTTGAACAGGTACACTTCCTACCCCCACCTACATCATGGAGATGAATGAGATGATGTCGTGCAGAAGGTCACATGGAGAGCAATAAGGATCTCCAACCAAGCCGCAGAGAAAATAGTAGAGCGACTGACAGACTAACACCAATGATGATGATGAAATGGGGGGTACTGAGTAGCAAACGGATGACTTCCCTTGTTAGAGCATAAAGGGCATGGATGACCTGGCAACGACTGACACAATATCATGAGGGATATGGGATAGTAGGATTGAAGGCTATAATGTGCAACACAAGAGAGGGACCAAGGAATGAAGGATGGAGGACTATAGCAGGATGCAAAGGGACTTGGGATACACTCCATGAATGCAATGATGAATCAACTCGGATGCTCTAAACAAGGGTGACTCGATGATGCTACCACACAGAAAAGGTCCAATGGGGACCATAAAAAAATGAGTACAAGATGGTAACTCACAACAAAAGTTGACACGAGCATGGAAAAGTATGGAGGCAAAGTGGTGCCCCCAGTACGAGTGATGCAAGTGAATAAATTCGATTTTAAGGAGGGGTGGAGTGACACTTCTTAGACAAAATGTTTCTTCATGAAGTATCAAATCACTACAAACTAAAAGATACCCATTTGAGGGCTCGGTGAGAGCTTTCCAATGGTACAGATTGTTTGCTAAACAGAGCTAAGGTTTGGCCGCAGTAGGCGAAAGAAAAAATAGGGGTTTCTCTTTTAATAAGGCATTTTCTCTTGAAATTCACTCATTTTCATGTGGAGCTATGGTGAATGCAGAGAGGAGAGAGAGGAGAGAAGGCCCTAAATCTTGCGGTGATCATAGCAGACAAACCGACCGTTGGAATCGAGATCCGCCAGTTGCAAGTAAGAGGCCTAACCCTACTCTTTATTTTTAGTGGATTAAAAGTTCAAATTAGGTCCCCAGGGCTCAAGAATAGACCCCTTCTCCTCTTCACAGTCAGGTCACACTTTTTGGGGAAAAAAGTGCGACCTGGGTAGCAGGTTTTGAGCAAAAAACTGCGACCTGTCCCAGGTTTGGGCCTCAAAAGTGCGACCGTCAGAGGGGTTTGTTGCATCCCGAAAAGTGTCATCTTGACATTCTGCTATGTGTATGAGCTCATTATCACTCATACTTCCTCCTTTGCAAGTCTAACATATCAGTTCCTCATGTCAAGCCGTGAAAATAAGAGAAAAGTTCTTAAAAATCTCCTTAACTCTGGTATCGCACTTTCTCTGTATCTTCCTGCGGTCTCACACCTAATGTTCATAACTCCTACGTACCTGAACGCACTTTCTCTGTGTTATGGGTGCGGACCCCTGTTAAAGATCAAAAAGGTGCAAGTAAACTCAAAAAAGCTCACTTTCAGTAAATTCTAGAAGCCTCTAGAGAGAATCTTGCGGTGGCAGAACTGCTCTTTTGAGGTTCATGTATCCCTTACCTTATGGAGCTAACCCCTTGATGTGAGGAGTTTATCCCTTTGAAGGAGGATTCTATCCCTTCATAGTTGGAACTGAAACCTCCTATTTTGCACTATAAAAAGAGGCATTGGGCAGCCTCAAGGGGAGTTCAATCTTTAGAATTATTTGAGTTAAGTGTTGTTGGGATTCAGACTCATTTAACTGAGATTTTTGTGAGGAGAGATCACATACCTCTATCTGTCTTGGTTGGAAGAGTGCAAGGCTTTTCAGAGTAGAAGAGATTCCTTCTTCGACCCCGGGAAGGCCTGTTCAACATCAAGGCTAAGGTTGTAAGGTTTTCCTTCTTTCAAAGTTAATACAATTGAATTCATTTTTCTCAATAAGCTGTTAGTTACCTGTTTATTTCATGGATTCCTTGATCACAATGATAAGCATGATTTATGATGTTTACTATATAGGTGCTATTTAATGTTTGCTTGTTTGTGACTGCAGGTTTACGAAGATAACTCCTTCAAGTGCATGAGGGACAACTACTTCGAACAAGCATTGGATCTACGGTAAGTCTTTAACACCTTTATAGTGTTTTTTGTAAATCGCATATGTTTAGAGAAAGATAGGTTTATTTGGCTATTTGTTGCTATATTACCTTTTGGTACTAGGGAGATCGATCTTGTCTACAAGATTGATTAATCCGCCCAACAAATTGGCGACTCCACTGGGGAAAGAACTTGTTGTTTTTGGTTCTCTTTTATTTTGATTTGAGGAAACGTTTTTCCTGGTTTTTGATTGATGGATATCTGCCTGGGTAGCTTATGTTTTCTCTTTTTTTGAAAATTTTGAAATCTTTTATGTTTTTCTTGAACTTTTCTGGGGACCACACTTTGTTCTTTTGCACAGTGTGGGTAGTTTCGCACTTTCCTCAAGTAACCAGTGTGGGACCGCACCTGTTACTTCTGGGAGCCTGCGGACCTTGTTAAAATTTTGGAAAAACTCCAGATTTTTTTTCCAGTTTATATTTAATTTGATTTAGATTTTTTAGTATCTGCCCAGATTGACGTTGTTTCTATCAAAAGCCTTTTGTGAATCAATTCCAGCAGTATTTATGTTTTTGATGATTTTCTAGAAGTTTTGCAAGTTGGATTGCTTTTCGTTTGGTCTATGTAGTGACTCAAAAATTGGAAGCTTGAAATAACTCAGATTACATTGGTATTTTTGCCTTCTTGCTGAGTCTGACCTGATTGTGAAATCCATCCTTTATTGAGAAATAGATCTATTTGTTTCTTTGCAAATCTTCGAAAAACTTTGTTATAGGTTTTGAATTTCATTTTTATAAAAGAAAACATATATGAATGTTTTTTGATTTGTTTGTTATTCTGGACAAATAGATCCTTAGTTTACTGAACAAATAAGTAAAACATTCTTCAAAAAATATTAAAGCTTTTATTCAATTAGATTTTCAAAGTTTGTAGATCTCAAGATTAGTTTTTGTAGTTTTGAGTTCTTTTGAAATTTGTAGATTTCTTTTGAAGGAAAGTTGTTTTTGTAGTTTCAAGTTTTTGAAAGTGAAAGGATTTTATTGTGAGCTTTGATAATTTGTCTCGTTTTGAGTTATTGTTGAAAAGAAGAAAATATTTTCTTCCAGTTATTCTTATGTTCAAAGAAAGAATTGTCTATTAAAAGAATTGCATTCTCTAACTCTTTCTTTAGCTAGAATTTCATTGAAAGAAAATGAATTGATTATCATTTTTAGATGCATTTTTAGTGTTTTTGGAGGTCAAGTCTTCACACCAAAAAAGTTTCATTTCCATACCTATTGACTTAAAGAAAAACCCATAAAAACAATGCTTAATTAAAATTTATCTAGTAATCTTTTTATTTCTAGGGTTCTTACCACCAATATAGCTTAGGCTAGTATCTTGGAGTAGGGAGTAATTAACTCTCCAAGACAGTAAAAACAGACAAGTAGATAAATCTTGCAGTAGGAAATAAATCCAATTGTAATTGGTACAATCTGGGAAGCTTCTCTTAAAGGAGTTAATCACGAGATCATATCCGAACCTTTGAGACAGTCAATTCTTTTTCATTGGGAAAGATAGAAGATCTGTGCACATTAAAAATGGTAAACCTCGGATTAACCATTGTCGAGGAGCCTGGGGTCACTTGTTGGTAAAGCTCAGATTAAACATGTCGAGGAGCCTTCAAGGGGATTGAGCTTTGTTACTCTACCCTTGGGTGTGGAATCAGATCGTAGATTGTTCCCCCACTTGTATTTGTTACTGTTCATAACCTTAGTGTCCATAAGCTTAAGATTATTTCCTAAGGTGACGGTGAAGGAAAGATCTCACTGTACCTGGAGCAGACGTTGACTAGACTCACTTGGACTCTCTGGGGGGTTCTCTTCACACGAGATGGTTTTGTGAAGAAACTTGAGCTAGTCTGTTTCGTTAAGCAGGTTGTCGGGGTAACTGTTCCAACCGCCCTTTCTATATTAAATTTATACTAAGTTGGATTTCATCACCAACTGGTGTTTTTAGTAAGGGAAGTTGCTGTTTCTGTGTGGTTTGAACTCTTAAATTTTTTTAGGCGTGTGATTCAGTTGTTTGTTTCTTTAGAGACTTTAGGTGTTTTTATTGAAATTTTCTTTGTTTGTGTGTGATTGGTTAATTTTCAATCATGGCAGAATTACCGAGACAATCCCGAAGACTTCAGGGGAAGCCCCCTGAATATACACCAAGTCAGCTTGAAGGGCTACATGCTATAGTATCATCTAGTAGCGGTAGAATTAGATCAATAGAAATTGGAACTTCATCTATAGTTGTTCATCCTGATCATCAAATACCCATGACAGAACACATTCAAGAACCGATTTTAGTTTCTGAAGTTACTAGTAGTATTTCTCCTTCTAGTGAACTAGTTGACGAACCTGAAATTTCCGAACCTGACACTGAACCTTCTGTTTTGGAAACATCCTCAGGATTTATTACACCAACTTCTAGCGATCCTAGTTCACCAAGGGTAAGAAATATTTTTACTAAAGATCTTCCATCTGGCCTCATTTCTATTTAAGAACTTGCTAGTCCAGACGAAGAGTTATATCTTCCCAAATCCCCTCAGTCTTTAAATCTTAGGGAGCGTGAATCCATTTTCTACATCCCTATTTGGACTGATGTTTGGTATCTATCTTTGAAATTTTTTTTAGAAAACCCGGGTCTTGCTTTTTCTCCACCTCGAATTCCATTTCATCCTACGCCCAGAGGTTACTATCCTTCATCCATTATGGCAGGAGATTCATCTATGTTTTCCCAGACACCGGAAGCATTTTTACACGGTGGTCCTTCTGTTCCTTTAGGATATCAGGCTCTGTCTGGTACTTTCTCTGGAGCAGCTCCTTGACCGATTGAACAAGTATTATCATCTGGTCTTAATGGAATTAAAAATGAAACGTCAAACACAGAGAAAATCTTTATGATGTCTAGTAATATTCCGAATCCTCAACCTCAAGGCAATTAGTTACTGCTTGGAGGACCATTTCAGGGAAGTCAAATACTGCCTGGGGGGCAACCTCAGGGTAGTCAATTACTGCCTGGGGGGCAACCTTCAGGTAGTCAGTTACCACCCAGGGGACAAACTGAAGGTAGCTTTTTCCCAGGACAAACTATGGCATCATATTGTTTTGGAGAACAACCTCAAGGACAGTACATACCTCAAGGTTATCAACCTTCAGGACAGTACATACCCCAAGGTCAACCCCAAACTCAATATGTTCCTCAACGTCCTTATCAACCCTAGCTTCAGTACGTGCCTCAGGGTTATCAACCTCAAGCTCAGTACCCAATTCAAGGTTTCCAACCGCCTTCTGGTCAATCATCTGTATAAGGAGCCGGAAGTTTATCACTTACTTATCAACCCTATGTTCAACCAGGCTATGGTCCTTACGTTCAACCTTCTACGGGACAATACCCTGGAACAAACATGGTGTGGGATCTGTCCCAATTTCAACAACCTATGCAACCTAATTTGCATTTGTCTTCTCAACATGGATAGCCTTTGGTTTCTAGTCCAACCCAGCAACCCGTTCAGTCTACTATTCAAGCCCCTGCACCTGGTTCTGTTCAGCAATATGGGCCTAGTACGCCTCGAACTCCGCCTCAAACTACTGCAACTATTGCAACATCTGTTCAACCTATAACACCTGTCTTTGGAGTATCTGTAGCTCCAAGTTCTACTATCCCTGCATCTGTGCAAATCCCTCAAGTCTTTGTACCACAGTCAGGACCTACAGTTCAGACTTCGGTCCAGATACCTACGGGACAAGCTGGTACAAGTACAGTAGTCATATTTCAACCGCAATTCACGTATCAATCGTACTAGGGACAACCTTAATTCGGTCTCGTTTCACAAAATCCAGCTTATCAGTATCAATCGTACCCTAGCTATACTTATCAATAGCCTCAACAACCCCAGTTTGGTCCAGTTAATCCTGGATACCCGAGAGGTTACACAATTCCTAATACAAATCCGATTCCCAGTTATCCTAGGTATCCTCCTCCCGGAATTGCTTTGGCTACTCAAGGTTTTCTCAACCCTAACCATCAGTTACCATTTATTGCAACTTTGGATTTACTTGATTTGACACGCCTTATGAATGATCCAATTTTCTATTATCTGTACTAGCCTCCAATGCCGCATAAGTTTCCCAGTGATATACCAAAATTCGAGGGTAAGTAAGGAGGGGATCCATCAAATCACGTTATGACTTATCACCTCTGGTGTGCGTCTAATTCAATAATTGATGATTCAATTCGCTTACATCTTTTCCAAAGAACTCTTATTGGTCTTGCCACCAAATGGTACATTAAGTTACCACGAGGATCTTTTAATAATTTCAGTCAGTTAGCAACTTCCTTCTTGACTCATTTTTAGTTTCCTGTTAGATACGACAATGGCACGGAACTATTAAATTCACTAAGTCAATCCACGTCCACATATATTTCTGATCATATTCATGAATGGAAATGTAGAAGGCGTTTGGTGAAAGTTTACATTTTGGACCAAATTTTGGCGGAGTGGTTTGTTAAATCATTGTTACCCAAAATCACTGAAGATGTAGCTAAGGTTGGAGTTGTTACTGAGGAGAAAGTCATTGCTCAAGCTCAGTACCTTGACCTTATTTATATGCAGTCAGGTACTTTAGATGAAAAAATCCCCGATCTTCCAAAACAAGGTCAAATAACTGCAGCCCCTTCAGGGTCTCATGTCGCTGATGGTATGATTGGTACATTTAATACTAAGATCAAGAAGAAATCTTCAAATAATTCTTCTCCTATTATAAGTTTACCTAATTCCCCAAAAGGAGAGTCTTCCCCCGAAATTTCTACCGACATTCATGTCGTAGAGACATCTATGTCCAAATCTAAATCCGGTGGTAAAAAGAGAGGGAAGAATAATAATAATAAAAAATTCAAAAGAGAAAACTGATAAAAACGAATCCAATGATGAAAAATCAAAGCCTCGCTATCCTTGTTACATTTGTGATGAGGATAATTTTACTAAAGAATGACCACATCGAGCAGAGGTTTTGAAATTCGTTAGAGGTTCACAACAACCTGTTGTCTTGAAGGATCCTTTTCCCACTCAAGATAGTAAGATGGTTGGTTCTACCTTAAATGCCTCAGAAGGACCTATTCTGATGATGTCTCATGTCAGAATTGCGACGCGATCGTAAGATTATGGTAGTAAGAATCTTGTTGATGGTAAAGAAGCAAAATATTCTAGTGAAAACACATCAACTACACCTCCTCCTGTTTCTGGTCCGCTACAGATCGAGAAACCCAATCCAGACATAGTAATCAAACTGCCTGATAAAGGTGTTTTTCATAAATCAGTTTTCAATCCACATGCAAGAGCTGCTCAGAATTACAAAATTGTTCAGGACTTAGCTATTTCCCCTTCAGCAATGTCAGTTTTGGAAGTGTTGCAATCGTGCCCAGCACAGCGTAAATTACTTTTGTCTTCCATAGGAGATGTCGATATTCAGGACTCGAACCTAATAATATTCAATTTAGAGAATAGTACACCTCGCCTACCTCACCAAATGGCTTTCCAAATTCCAGTATTAGTAAAAAACAGACCGATATTTCGGACTGTAATTAATGAGGGAGCTTCAATGTGTATTATGTCAATCCAGTGTTGGAAATCACTTGGTTCTCCTACACTCAATTAGTCTCTGACAATTATAAAGGCTTTTGATGGCTGAGGTTTCCACCCTTTGGTATTTTTCAAGATTTACCCATAGGGGTCGAAGGTAAAACCGTAAATCTAGATGTGGAACTGGTTGATGCCCCTCTAGATTACAACCTTCTCCTGGGTCGTAGTTGGTCTTATGCTATGACTGTTGTTGTTTCATCGGTCTTCCATCTTATCAAGTTTCCACATCAAGGAAAGATCATTAAAATAGATCAGTTAACTTATTTTTCTTTCGATCCAGCCTCTACAGAAACAATCCAGCACATCGGTAAAACGGCTATCCCTTACAAGGATGTTGGAGTAGGTTTGATTAAAGATTCTAGTTTACTAGGAACTTTTTCCTTTCCTCCTCCTAACGTATCACCTTCTATTGCAACTATTCATATGATTTCATCAAATACTATTATGTTTGATGATCCTTGGACTGTACCTTCCAACTCCGAGTTAGATTCTTTTGATGGCGCGATGTCTTTGAGTCCATTTGAAATTGCATATCAGGCTGTACAGTTGCTTTCCAATCCTTCTTCAACCGAAACTGATCCAATGAATGGGATCCATGAGGAATCACTTTCTATATCTACTTCAGCCACGATGACATTTCTCGATCTTGTTCATACTGATAAGCAGATTCGTGAACTTTTGTCTATTGACGATTTACCATGGGAAGATCTACATCACCGATCTTCATTTTTACTTGAGCTGGATCATTTTGAAAATGATTTCGCTTCTATTTTTACTGCTGAATATGTCAAAGAACCGCAGAATCCATTGCGAAATCCTGATTCTGAGTTAAATTTGGAAAATATCTCTCGAACGATTACAATAGACATTTCAGTGAAGCCAGGAATAATTGAAAACATTCATATAGTTGCTTGCTGTACGGAAGATGAAATTAAAACTTATAAAGCCCTATTTCAAGAATTTCGTGATGTGTTTGCCTGTTCATATGAAGAAATGCCAGGGATCGATCTGTCAATTTTCATACATGAAATCAAGACTTACCCGAATGCCAAACCTGTCCGTCAACGTTTACGTCAAATACATCCAAGAAAAGCTACTGTTATAAAAGCCGAAGTTGAGAAATTACTTCATGCAGGTTTTATTTATCCAATTCCTTTAACTGATTGGGTATCGAACATTGTTCCTGTTAACAGAAAACAAGGAACGATAAGAGTATCTATTGATTATGTGCGGTCCCCAGAAAAATTCAAGAAAAATAAAAAAGACTTCAAAACTTTGAAAGAAAAGTAAATCTAAGCTACCCAAGCCTGTACAAATCAATCAAAAATCAGAAAAAAAACATTTTCTCAAATCAAAACAAAGGAAAATAAAAAAAAGAACCTTTCCCCCGCGGAGTCGCCAATTTGTTGGCTGGATAAATAGATCTTGCAGACAAGATCGATCTCCCTAGTGTCAGAAGACAATCTAGCAACAAACGAACAACTAAGTTTGTCTTTCTCTAAATATACTCATTTTACAAGTAAATGATATGAAGGTGTCGATCCTACCTTAGATCCAAATGCTTATTTGTAATCGTAGTTCTTTCGTCGCATAAGTAGTTCTTTCGTCGCAACAATAATCCTTCCGTCACAACAAGAGTTCTTTCGTCGCAACAATAATCCTTCCGTCGCAACAAGAGATATTTCGTCGCAAGAAATTATCATCTTTTGTCAACCTGCAATCACAAGCAAGAAAATATTAAATAGCACCTCTATAACAAATAATTATAAAACAAACCTATCATAGTGATCAAGGAATCTATGAAATAAACGATCAAACGACAACTTATTGAAATAAACAATCGAACGACAATTTATTGAGAAAAAAAAAACTTGATTGTATTAATCTTAAAATAATAGAAGAACCTTACAACCTTAGCCTTGATGTTTGAAAGGCCTTCCCGGGGTCCAAAGCAGGAGTCTCCTATACTTTGATAAGTCTTTCACTCTTCCTCCAGGAGCATAAAGAGGTATGTTATCTTTCCTCTCAAAAGCTCAGCAGAAAGAAGTCTAAATCTCAACAGCACTTCAACTCAATCACCCATAAAGCTTGAACTCCCTTTGAGGCTACCCAATGCCTCCTTTTATAGAGCATATGAGGAGGTTAGGGTTCCACCTTTGAAGGGATAGAATCCTCCTTCAAAGGGATAGGCTCCTCACATCAAGGGATTAGTTCCTTAAGGTGTGGGATACATGCACCTTACTAAAGCGTACTCATCCCCAAAAATTCTCATCTAGAACCTTCTAGAATTGACCTCAAATCAGTTTTTTGACTTCACTTTCTCATTGTTTTGACTTTGAGGAGGGTACGCAGGCATTGCAAAGGAAAACTGCATTCTGGAACGCAGGTAAGCAGTGTATTACCTGCGTACCCAAGCGAGGAACGCAGGCAGACTTCATGTTACCTACGTACCCAAAGTTTCAGAGATTTTTAGGGTTTTTCCTCCTGTTTTAGGGCTTGAAATGAGGAGTAAAGGTTGTAAGAATTGCAGAGGAGGCATGTATGAGTGTTAATGAGCTCATACAGTAAGCATAATGTCAAGGTGACAGTTTTTAAGTGTAATATATTTCCCCCTAAAGTACGAAGTCTAGAATATATGAAGATGAAGTCTGTTATATATGAAGAGTGAAGTACTTTTTCATTTCAAGGATCATCCTGTGGACACCCCAGTTGGAACCTGTAAAAAAATTCTATGCAAAATATATATATGTAATCATATCATCGCTGAGATAGGAATTCCCATACTTAGATCAAAACTAACTAGAAAACTGATTTAAACTGCTCTGATACAGGAATGATTTTCAATACATCAATAGTATAGACATATGTAGACACAGCATGGATGCAGCCATCTATTTATAAATAGTCTACTGTATAAATGAATAACAAAAATTCCTCACAGCCTGGATGGTGGAAACTATATCCAGGGTCTTGATTTCCGCTTCTCGAACTAGTACGATTCTGTCCATGTGAATGAATGTGTCGAAGTCAAACATGGTAGAAAACACTTGATTACCAGTCAATAATGTAAACTGTTAACAAGTGTGAGAGTAACCACCAGTAATGCCAATGGCTCTTAAAATACCCAGTACAATCCATGAAATGTGAATGAATGAGCTGTAGTCGAACATGTCACGAAATCATTTGATCGAAGGTCAATGATACAACCTGTCATCGAAGGCAAGAAACCTGCCATTGAGGCATGCAGATTTCAAGGTACTAACAATTTCTAGATCAACTTTCTAGATAATGAGTTGTCGTCGATAGAAAGTGATCCGTCGTAAGCAAGCCCACAACACGAAATTATAGATCAAGTTTTGAAGAAACATATTGGCAAGGACTGACTCAGGGATGGTCAAAATGGATGACAGATATTTTGCAGATGAATGGTTTATTTGAACTGTCCTCTTGAACACATAACGACACTGCAAATGGCTTGGTGAAAATTGACCCAAAGCTAATACCCAGAAACCAGCTAAAGACTTTCAATATGGTTTGATTAACTGTTAGGTAAAGGATTTTCCCAACCCAGGTGAACAAAAGTGTCGTGTTCAAGAGTGGTTAACGGTTTTTCGAATAATCAAAATACAACAAACAGGTTCATTTTCCTCTCTTTTCCCCCACCATTTCTGGCAAGTACCTCTTTATTTTTAACAAGCTTGAGGAGGATAAAATTTGTTTATTTATAAGCTCATCCTTCGGATGAGTCCAAATTAGTTTAATATTTGAACCCTAAGAAGGAGTGGTTCGTTACTGCTTAAAAATTGAACAGGTCCTTTACTGTTAAATTTTAACAAGTCCAGTATAGGAGAAACTCGGTGTTTTTCAATTTTAGGGAGTTAGAATAAAAACATAAGAAAACTCCGTGGGTGTACTTTTTCGTAAATTTAGTCTCTCGAGCCTGAAAAAGGACAAAATAATGTGGGAGAGAACTCTATTGACAATAATTAGTCAACGTATACCTTTTTCGTAAATAGTCCATTTCAGTCCGTAAAAGGGGTAAACTTATACTGAAGGGACGACCGTTCATTTACTTTAACGAGTTTGAATAGTCAAGTGCTCAGCAATTTTTTCATTTTTAGAGAGTCTAAAAAGGGCTTAAAATAAAACTCAAGATTTCACTTTTTCGTAAGTTTTAGCGAGTTCGAAAAAGGGATAAAAATATACTCCTGTGGCCGACTTTCAATTTAATTTATGAGCAGGAAAAGACGAAAAGAACTCCATGTGTTTTACGAGAATGAAAGATAGCGAAATAATCTCAGGATTTTCATGAGTTTAACGAGTCTTGAAAATAACTGAAATTGACTGAAGATAGGTTTCATTTTTACAAAAGCTTGAAACAGAGAAAAACTATGCTTCAGAGTGGTTTCATTTTTACACAAGCTTGAAACAGAAAGAAAACTGTGCTTGATGCCCCTAAGTGTAACTGCTAGAGTGCATGCCCCCCAAATTCATTTCATTCAACTAAGTACACTGCTAGTAATTAATATCTGGATGGAATGAAGGTTCATTTACGAGATCATATGAAAGACCCGACCTAAAATTGTAAGAAAATTATGAAAAAAACTAAAATAACTAACCTAAATATACGACTTAACATTTATGATATCTAGTCAAAGACTCGACTCAATTAGGCAAGGATTTGTTTCATTTTTTAACGAGATTTACACAGGAAAAGAACTATGCTCATGGAAATGTGTTTCATTTTATAACGAGGTTGACACAATAAAAGGAACTTTCCTCATACCTGATTAATTTTTTTACGAGGTTGATTCAGTAACAAGAACCATCCTCAGAAACTACTTATTTATAATCTATTAATCTACTCTCTACAATCTATCTACTGATTCATTTTTTAATGACGTTGACACAGGAAAAGAACTGTCCTCATGGAAGCTTGTTTCATTTTTTAAACGATCTTGACACAAGAAAAGGAACTATGCTCTCGACTAACTGATTCATTTTTTAACGAGGTTGACACAGTAAAAGGAACTATCCTCACACTCACTGATTCATTTTTTAACGAGGTTAACAGAGTAAAAGGAATTATTCTCGGCACAACATGTTTCATTTTTTAATGAGGTTGACACAGTAAAAGTAACTATCCTCAGACTCACTGATTCATTTTTTAACAAGGTTAACAAAGTAAAAGGAACTATCCTCAGACTCATTGATTCATTTTTTAATGAGGTTGACACAGTAAAAGGAATTATCCTCGGCACAACATGTTTCATTTTTTAACGAGGTTGACACAGTAAAAGGAACTATCCTCATACCTGATTCATTTTTTAATGAGGTTGACACAGGAAAATAACTTTCCTGTTACCAACTGATTCATTTTTTAACGAGGTTGACATAGGAAAAGGAACTATCCTCGGACTCGCTGTTTCATTTTTTAACGAGGTTGACACAGTAAAAGGAACTATCCTCTGGCCACTTATTCATTTTTTAATGAGGTTGAAACAGTAAAGGGAACTATCCTCAGCTACATGTTTCATTTTTTAACAAGGTTGACATAGTAAAAGAAACTATCCTCGTACCTGATTCATTTTTTTATGAGGTTGAATATGTAACAGGAACTATCCCCACACTCACTTATTCATTTTTTAATGAGGTTGACATAGTAAAAGGAACTATCCTCAGAAACTTGATCATGGCTTCCAAGAGGTCTTCATCAGAAGGAAGAACAGTTCTATGAAAGGAAGACATGTCAAGGGACTCAAAATGGATAATAACATCGAGTTCAAATAATCCCATAGATTTTTCCATGTCAATTACCAGATCTAAGTCATAGGAAGTCGAGAAAACAGTGAGAGGCTCGCTTACATCAGTAACTGAAAACATGGGACTAGTTGCCACATAATTAACACGTGGCGAGGTAGATACCACTTTCATATGAGGAAAATTTAGGGATGTCAGATTATTGGTAGTCAAATCAAGACTATGGAACAAAAGCTGGTCTACATTCACAATATTTCCATTCTGAGGGAAATACATCACGTGAAAGAGTGTCGATACAACAGCTTTATTGCATAGACATAGTCTCGCCCAAGGAGTAAATTGAAATCCAACGGGCCTCGAACTACCATAAGATCAATATAGACAGTTTTACCTTCCAAAGTAATATAAAACTTAGGAAGGATCCCTAAAGGTTCACTAATGGTTCTGTTAAAAGCTTTCAGATTCCGTGTAATAGGCACAAGCTGAGGGGAACCCAAAGCCTTCCAAGCAGTTGAGGATAAAATACTAACAGAAGCACCTTCATCTACCTGTGTGCGGTGTATGTCCCTACCACCAAACTTCAAAATGATTTGGAAAGGGATGGAGGAAGGAAGATGAGCTTTTGTCAGTCTATTCCAATCAAATGAAAAGACCTCAGTACTTGGAGGGGGTTCTGTAGAAACAGGTGAAATGCCCCCTAGTGTAGAAGAATCTGATGTAACAAGAAGAACCTGAGCGATATGAAGTTCACTCTCTACAGGAAGAATGGGATCGACCGAATGTGAAATCGAATCGACCACTTGATCAACTAATGGATCATAAACCTGAGTGATATGAGTTTCACTCTCCAATGGAAGAGTGGGATCGATTGTACTTGAAATTAGATCAATCACTCCGTCAGTTGACGGTAGGTTGGGAGAAATTTTACGGTAACCAGTTGGAAATTCTTGCTGTGGAACAGTAAGGTTTTCCAATAATTTTGAGGCTTCATCCATGTGAGGGGAAATGTGAGTTTGATGACTCCCTTTGCATAACTTACAAGGAAACCTAACTTTACCCTTTTTCCCAGGAACCTGACTGTCACTGGTTGATGGATCAATGGAAAGTTGATGAGATTTTTCTGACCATACTTCCAAGACGTTTGGAATACCGGGACAATTGATAAGGAAGTGGTCACCCTTACAAATCCTGCAAGGGTATTTTGGTTTACGAAGCACGTTGGAGGTTTCCTCAACACAACTAACATTTACAGCCATGGTTGGTTGGTTGGCTTCTTCCTTATCTTCCTTCTTCTTCTTCTTCTTCGCCACTTGGTTACTAGCATCAAGGCTTTTACCAATGCGAAGAGGAAGAAATGGAGGAATAAATATTAGGCGAAGAAGGTAAAGGGTCAACAGAAGGTTGGTGATGTTGAGATGGTGAACTCTGTTGAGGTGAAGCATCCGGTTGATGTGGAACAATTGGAGTATTCGGGGCTGACGAAGTTGAAAATAACCATATCGGTAAACCTATTGTAAATCCAGGTAATGAAAAAGTAGCCATATAAGGAGGACCAACATTTCCAAAGCAAGGAAAAGTAATAGGATTCTCGTTAAGAGGGGTTCCTTGGTTGGTAAATTCTGGAACAGTTGCCATTATATTCAACTTTAGTGAATTTTCTTAACAATTTAAAACTAAAATTAACAATTCACAATTTACACCTAACAATTAAAATTCACAATTTACACCTATGGTTTCTAAAAGTAAAAACAAACAAATTAACATGCGCTATCAAATCTAGGAGTCAAACCACACACAAACAGTAGATTCCCGCACTAAAAACACTAGTTGTTGATGAAATCCAACAATGTAGAATTTTAATGCAGAAATGGCAGTTGGAACAGTTACCCTGACAACATGTTTAATGAAACAGACTGGCACAAGTTTCTTCACAAAACCATCTTGAGTGAAGAGAATCCCCCAGAGAGTCCAAGTGAGTCTAGTCGACGTCTGCTCCAGGTAAAGTGATATCTTTCCTTCACCGTCACCTTAGGAAATAATCTTAAGCTTATAGACACTAAGGTTACCAACACTAACAAATACAACTGGGGGAACAGTCTACGATCCGATTCCACGCGCAATAGCAGAGTAACAAAGCTCAATCCCCTTGAAGGCTCCTCGACATGGTGAATTTGAGGTTTACCGACAAGTGACCCCAGGCTCCTCGACAATGGTTAACCCGAGGTTTACCATTTGTAATGCGCGCAAAATCTTCTATCTTTCCCAATGAAATAGAATTGATTGTCTCAAAGGTTCATACATGATCTCGTGATTAAATCCTTTAAGAGAAGCTTCCCAGAATGTACCAATTACAATTGGATTTATTTCCTACCGCAAGATTTATCTACTTGTTTGTTTTAGTTGCTTTGGAAAGTTAACTGCAACCTATTCCAAAGCACTAATCCTGAGCTAGATTGGTGGAAAGAGCCCTAAAAATGTAAAAATTACTAGATGAATTTTAATTAAGCACTGTGTTATTTAGGCTATTATTACTCAAAAGGGTAAATGGATATGAAACCAATGGTGTTATGACCCGACCCAAAACTGAATGCAATCGAATATGATAATGTAATATTTTCAATTCGATGAATCTTAACTAAAGTAAGGAGAGAGTTTCCATTCACTTCCAACAATGCAAAAAATTGATCACTAAGTGAAAATATAACTAATTCTCTAATGCACTAATTTCATCAAGAAAAAATAATGCAAATCAATTCCAAAACAATTTTTTATTTTTGTGTTTTTAAAACAAGCATAAAAACATCTAAATTTAAATCAAAGAAAACTGATCTTAATCTATGATTGATTTTTCAAAATGTAAACTATGTAGTTGTAATCTATGCACAATTCACTAATATTCTGAAAATGAGAATTCTAATTATGCAAATGTGATCTATGCAAGAGAATTCTCAAACACAAGATGATTCTAATGTAATCTAAGAACCAATCAAGTAGAAGTCAAGAAAATCGGGTGAGAGTTCCAAAGATCAAAAAACACTGAAAGGCGATTAACACTCATACACAATTTAGCCCCCCCTGGCGAATGAGACAAATACTGAGACAAACCTCCAAGTAATGACCAAAGGAAATCAAATTAAGAATTTCTCAAAAAAGAGACTCAAAACACCCAATTAACTTAATGGAGATTGATGAGATGAAAAATTTGCTGAAAGAAACTCATAAACAAGAGATTTTCAACAGAAAACATACAGATTTGGGTAGATACTAAGAATCCTAAATCAAATCTAAACTAAACTGAAAAAATAAATCTAAGTTTTTCAAGACTTTTAACAGGGTCTGCAACAATGTGTGGTCCCCAGAAAAATTCAAGAAAAATAAAAAAGACTTCAAAACTTTGAAAGAAAAGTAAATCTAAACTACCCAAGCTCATACAAATCAATCAAAAATTAGAAAAAAAGCATTTTATCAAATCAAAAAAAAGGAAAATCAAAACAAGAATCTTTCCCCAACAGAGTCACCAATTTGTTGGCCGGATAAATCGATCTTGCGAACAAGATCGATCTCCCTAGTGTCAGAAGACAATCTAGCAACAAACGAACAACTAAGTTTGTCTTTCTCTAAATATATTCATTTTACAAGTAAATGCTATGAAGGTGTCGATCCTACCTTAGATCCAAATGCTTATTTGTAACCGTAGTTCTTCCGTCGCAACAATAATCCTTCCGTCGCAACAAGAGTTCTTTCGTCGCAACAATAATCCTTTCGTCATAACAAGAGTTCTTTCGTCGCAAGAAAGTATCATCTTTTGTCAACCTGCAATCACAAACAAGAAAATATTAAATAGCACCTGTATAACAAATAATTATAAAACATACCTATCATAGTGATCAAGGAATCTATGAAATAAACGATCAAATGAAAACTTATTGAAATAAACAATCGAACGACAATTTATTGAGAAAAAAAAAACTTGATTGTATTAATCTTAAAATAACAGAAGAACCTTACAACCTTAGCCTTGATGTTTGAAAGGCCTTCCCGGGGTCCAAAGCAGGAGTCTCCTCTACTTTGATAAGTCTTGCACTCTTCCTCCAGGAGCATAAAGAGGTATGTTATCTTTCCTCTCAAAAGCTCAGCAGAAAGAAGTCTAAATCTCAACAACACTTCAACTCAATCACCCATAAAGCTTGAATTCCCTTTGAGGCTACCCAATGCCTCTTTTTATAGAGCAGATGAGGAGGTTAGGGTTCCACCTTTGAAGGGATAGAATCCTCCTTCAAAGGGATAGGCTCTTCACATCAAGGGATTAGTTACTTAAGGTGTGGGATACATGCACCTTACTAAAGCGTACTCATCCCCAAAAATTCTCATCTAGAACCTTCTAGAATTGGCCTCAAATCAGTTTTTTGACTTTACTTTCTCGTTGTTTTGACTTTGAGGAGGGTACGTAGGCATTGCAAAGGAAAAATGTGTTCTAGAACGTAGGTAAGCAGTGTATTACCTGCGTACCCAAGCGAGGAACGCAGGAAGGCTTCATGTTACCTGTGTACCCAAAGTTTCAGACATTTTTAGGGTTTTTCGTCCTATTTTAGGGCTTGACATGAGGATTAAAGGTTGTAAGACTTGCAAAGGATGCATTTATGAGTGTTAATGAGCTCATACAGTCAGCAGAATGTCAAGGTGAAATTTTTTAAGTGTAACAGGGGCACCAGATCGAGTTGACGGTCTAGGATATATATTTCCTGACTGGTCTCCCACCACTTGGGATGGTAGGGAATACTCAGCTAGCATTACCATGGGGGCAGAATATCATAGAGTTTTTAGAGTGCCATTGTCGACCGGGTTTCCAAGTCAAGGGGACTGGGATACCCATCAGGGATTTGGAGAGGTTAGAGACTTGTGCTATGGCCACAGTGGTGTTGTGGATCCTGGGAAACCAGGCACTCCATCACATCACTGGAGGGCGAATGATGCTTATGGAGAGTTTTTTGAGTGGGACCTACTATGGGTTGGCCTAGATGATGTTGTTGTCACTGAAATGATAGTTTTCGCTATGCAAGTAGCAAGTGAACCATGACTATGCATATGGTACAGTTTTGTATCTGTTCTTCTTTGAGAAGATCCCAACACTTCGACCTTGTATACAGCTCCAAGGTGGGGGCGACTACTGTGCAGAAGAGGAGGTGGGGCAGTTGGACGGGTGTTCTGACCCAATTTCTTTGTTCATTGGGATCATATGCCATTTTATATAGATGACTATCCCTATAGTGGGATGAGTTATTGTGGGGACTCGGATTTGCCACTGCCGCCTAGTCGAATATGGGGGCCTGATGGTAAGTGAAAAATTGCTAATATTTTATGTGCATGTAAAGGTCTATAATATTCTATGTGGTACTGATTCTTTCACTTTTGGTATGCATATACAACACCGGTAATACTGGTCGGATATATGGGACGACCTGTAGTACCGGGGACCGCAGGACCTAGTGGATTGAGGGTGTAGCAAAACGAGGATGCAACAGTCCTCCTGGAGGACATCCGTCATAGATGTGAAAGGCTTCTAACTGGTGTTTCAAAGTGTGGCTGGAAGGACTTAGATGACCAGTACATATAGCCATGTATTGGTCTACCCTCTGAGTGGCGAGGGGTCATGCGGTGCATGGCGATGGCCGGATAAGGTATGCATGATCTATAAGCTGCGGGAGCAGAGCCATTGGCTCGGGATCCTCCAGATATTGATTAGTGTGTAGGGGTAGGTGGTGCCCCTATTTTTGAGTTTTGTAACATGCTATGGGCATGTCATATGTATTAGAGTAGATGGACTCTAAAACATTTTATACGACACATATTATGGATATGTATCGTTTTGATATTTTTATGTTATTGTCTTGTGTTAAATGCATGTGCTAAATGCCAATCTAGAATATGGTTTGCAATGCTATCTACATAGTGATTTTGTGCTGTAGGTACATGATTGAATTTAATGATTTCAAATTCACACATCAAAAGCTTCACTCGTAAATATCTTCTAAAAAGGATAGGATTATGCACACGATAGGCACCATTCAATTGCATGACAAGAAGCAGGGAATCTAAACGAATATGAAGGTGGAGGATGCGATGTGAAAGACAATTAGCTAATAAACCTCAAACTACATCATATTCGGCCTATTTATTGGTAGCAGTACCAATGCATACCCCGTTTGAGAGAACAAGGGAGTGCAAGGGGGTAAAAATGGCCCAACCTACCGAGGCTAGATTCTTGGAGTAGTGACTTGCACCATTAGCAAAACCGATATAAGGTGTGGACGGGAGGTCCATATGAAAGGTGCCACAAGACAATAAATGGGAGGATGATGAAAAATGATGGCAACTTGAGCGCAAAGTAGAAATCGAACACACTTCGCGGGAGGGAGTGATCTGGGTAAGATGTCTACTACTCACACGCAAATAGTGAGGTGGAGTGTGGGAGCTACCGTAGGTGTAGCTTGTGCTGAGTTCATGAAAGTCACCATAGGCATGGATGGTGCTATCCTGTTTATGGGCGGGAAATATGAAGTCAGGGGTGGACATGGCTTCCATGATGTCGTCATCGCAATAGAAGATGGAGTGACTGAAGGAAGGGAGACCACATGACGCGGCGAAGCTACCTAACTCATCATCATGAGAAGAAAGGTTCACATGTGCATTGTCACGAGGGATGACAGAAGAAAAAGAAGATAAGGGATCTACTGATGTTGAGCCAAGGGTGATCACTGAAGGGAGGTCAAGCGAAACAACAAGGGAAGATTCGGAGGGAGCTTCCACCCAGGGTCTCATGGATGATGAAAGGTAGAGGATGGTGGCCGCAAGATCCTTCGTCTTGACATCATGAGGGGGAATGTCAATGGGAGTGGGTAAATCCTTAGTCTGGCCTGTAGCATACTGCACAAGTACGGGAGAGGCAGATTGGTTTTTTTCAATCTTGTACTCCCGAACTACCTCTAACGAGGCGCGGTAATGCGTAAGGTGGGGAAAATGGTGAGAATAATGGCCATGGAGATCACACAATGCACAAGGTTGGTTAGTGTTAATATTTTTAGGATTCTTGGCTACATCGAGGAAGAAACAGAGGCTTCAGGGACCATAGACTCAGGGAATACAACTTTAACCATGGGCTTGATATGGGGTAGTTCAAGACAGTTATGGGTGGCATCGCCAAAAAAATCACAAAAAGCACAAGGCTTTGTGGGTAGGGGAGGTGTAGGGTCTATCGGGGAAGCCTTGTCTTTGGAGGCCCTCTTACGAGCTTTTCCCTTCTTACCCGAAGCAGTCACAACAGGAGGTGGTTCCTGTTGAGGTGGTTGAGGCACTGTTGCAGTGGGAGAAGTCATGGGGACCGGTTGAACCGGGGTCAAAGCAAGATAAGGTTTAGGTTGACCTGGCAGGGTAGCAGCTGGAGGATCAAGGTACCAAATGGGAATCCCAAGGTTCAAGTTAGGAAGAGAGAGGGTGGCCATGATAGGTGTTGTATAGAATCCTGGTGGGGGAGCTAGGAATGGTATCTGACAGGAGGGGTAATGGCCATGCAGGATGGCTCCTAAATGGTTAAGGCCTGGAGGAACCATTCCAAGAGGGTAAGGAGGCTCATGAGTACTAGCTGAAGGGCCAAGAGAAGGAGGTCCAGAAGGCTGTATCAAAGGGCTAGGAGAAGGCTGCGGAGGGTGAGGAAGCTACTGACTAGCCGAGGTGGGCCGCATGAGTGCAGCCCGAGACAATTGCATCATGCAAATGTTCAATGAGCTGGGATCAGAGACAGGAGGAGGAAGACTAGGGAATGTACCAAGTAATGAGGAGTCTTTGAAGACTCTGGTTGAAACATTGATCGAAGGATCGACGGTTTGCTTGTTGGCCACTGAAGATATAGTGGACTCGGGGGAGGTCTGAGACTTCGGTTCATAATACATCAAGTAGTCAATGGTGACTATCTTTCTATTATGAGGGAAGGAAATCTTGTGGTGGACCATGGAAGGGAAAATAGACATCGCATAAGTGTAGCTATGACCCAATATAATATTTTAATATAAGGGGGCATCTATGACTTCTACGTCAATGTAAACAATATTGCCCGCAAGAGTAATAAGACAATTGCGAAATAAGCCAATGGGCTGGGAGGTGTGGCCATCCCATGCTCAGAGAGTGATCATGGAAGGAGCCAACTCAGGTGATATGAGTTGCTTCCAAACTGAAGCGGACATCACACAGGTGGATGCCCCGTCATCAATAATGCACTGGGAAACGTTAGTGTTCTGGATCTTTACTGGGATTTGGAAGGCGACAGAAGCAGGGAGAGGAGGATGTTCTGACTGGTCAACATCAAATAAAATCAATCGATCATCAGAAGGATCTATAGCACCCATGGCAGATAGTAAAGCTTTTTTTTTTGAAGGGCATGACTGGAGGAGTTCTAGTGTTGAAATGGCAGCAGGGGATTGTGCCAAATCATATACTAAGCTATACGAATGGGTAGCTTTGCTGGAAGCAGCATTTCAGCGTAGTGGTGCCTTAGGGATCTTGGTATGAACCTCTGCCTTAGGCTAAGGGATCTATAAGGGATCATTGGGTGTCGAAAGAGGCTCTGTAGAGACTGAAGGAGGTGACTCGGGGACAGACGTAGCGGGAGGCTTGTTGTACTGACGGGACCAAGTCTAAAGATTGATGTCTATGGTTAAAGGTTGATCAGAGTTCATCATGAGAATCTGGTAATCAGAGGTACCAGATGGAAGAGGTTGAGTGGCCACTTGACGTTCAGGTGGTTGGGTAGCCACAAATCCTTGCTAAGGGAAAGGATCGGTAAGCACAGCCAGTTGACTAGGTGCAGGACTGGGAGGAATGGAAGGGAAGACTTTCTTTCCTCTCAAAATTGCTTGAGACTCCCATATTTTCTGCATCTGTGGAAAAAGAGGACAATCATGTGTGTAATTACCATAAACACCACAACAAGAACAGGGCTTGTTCATGCGAACAGGTCTGTCCTGCTTGGGCTAAGTGCCCTGTTGCTGGTTAGTAGTGTTAGGAGCATTACCTTGATTAGGTCCAAGATTAATAGGGGCAGCCTAATTTTGAGTGCCTTTCCTCTTCTTTTTATGAGGGAGGATGATTAGTCGCGCCCTGCTATGCATACACCTGCCCTTGAGGGGGCAGTGGTTACTGTTGTGGGGGTTGAGAAGGAAAGGGAGGAGAAGGTGCTAATGCTGGAGGAGCTGGAGCACCAGGCTATGGATATGGATAATAAGTAGGTTGGGTAATAGTGTGGTAAACAGGAGGTTGGGAAAAAAGAGGAGGTATGTCGTATCTTGGATACGTGCTACTGGGAGGGGGAAAAGTGCAGGAGGTGCTAGGCCCCCCCCCCCGAGAGGAAAATCATAGCCCATGGGAGGTTGAGCATATGGATTAGAGAGAGCTCCAACGATACCGTCAGTGGCGTGAGATGCCCCTGGTGTGTTGGCACCACTGGGCCTGGAAAGATCAGGTAGAATGGTATAAAAATAACTCGATTGAGCATAGATCAGGTAATATTTTAAGGAAATTTGGAGAGCGGCTTCTTCAATTTGAGGAAAGTGCGATGCGACATCTTTCCCGTTAGGTGGCAAGAGAGATCTAAGGAACCAGTCCATGTAGACATGGTCTTTGAAGGTAGGGGCTCGACATAGGCTCTTTCTTCTCTACCATTCCTGGACATGGTCAGATAGGTGGGTCGCAGATGATTGACGGAAATAAGTCAAGAGTTCAGTACCAGTGTCATAATGAAGGGGAAGCTGGAAGTAAGACAAAAAAGCCCATGCAAGAGTCGCAAAGGTGGTATGAGAGGAAGGAGCCTAATCAACATACCACTTAGAAGCTTCACCCGTAAGCATTCGTTGGAACAACCAAAGACGAACAGAGTCATCAGTAATGGAGTTAGACTAACAACACATGTGGAAAGATCAAACATGATTTGAAGGATCTTCTCCAGCAAGGCCTTCAAACTTTGGGATGTCGGAAGGGAGCTTTGTCGACATGGCAGGCCAACTAGTGTCATGGTGTATAGGGTCGTTTATCAACTGGTCAAAATCGGGGAGGCTGAGGCCTGCCATGAAGGGGAGCAAGGGCATAGCCGGGGTAGTGTCTGTTGCGATCCCACTAGTGGTATTCCCGGCATGAGGGACAGGGTTACCACCAGCATTATGTCCTCCACCAGACATGGTGAAGGTGTCAGGGGGGAACTAAAGGTGGAATGAGAAGGAGAACCCAAAGGACCATAAGAAGAGTCAGTGTGTGGACTCAGTGGTGGACTAACTCGAATCCTACGCGGAGGAGTAATTCTTCCTATTAGAAACTAAGGATGAAGGCCAAGAAGTCTCCAGGATAAATGCCTTGGTGGTGCAGGATCAACTTATTACAATGTCAAAACAAGGGCAGAGAGGTGTAGGATCAATTGCTGTCAATGTTTTAGAGTCTTTTCTTGATGGTGTTAACCAAGCCCTTTTTTGCTTAGGGTGTGTGTGTGAAGTGTGTAAATTTTAATTTTTAAACCCAGACATTTGTAGAAAAGAAAAAGAAAAAGTGTGCTGTATAGTTGTAAATAAACCTGCAAATGACAGTATATAAGCCTGCAAAAACAGAAAGTAAAGAGCTAATAATGCAATATTCTAAACCCAAGGAGGGAGGTCTCTCAACAACTAGTCTATAGGTGAGTAAAAAAAACTAATCAAAACACACTAAAAATCCAATATATCTAAGGTCAGGAGGGACAGGGATCTAAAGGACAAAATTTGCTGGAAATTGGTGCAGAAAACAACAACAAATTAGAGGAAACGTTGTTGTAAAAAGAGGTGGCGAAAGGCTATCTCCTGGAGGGAAATGGAGTGAACCCTAGAGAAAAACCCAAAGAAATCTAAATTAGGTGATTTGGATGGATAGCAAGCTGATCTGAAGCAGATCTGAAGGTGAGGTATCAAATCTGAAAAATGGCTAAAGACTGAAATTTTAGACAACCTATAACAACAAAAAAATTTCCACAAAAAGTGGAGGGTACTGAAGCCCTAGGGGGCTAACTTCCCACTTATTTGAGCAAAACAGAACGAGTACAGGTCCAAAACAGGCTAATATAGAGGTCACAAAACCCTAAACAGAGGCTCAGACAAACCCAGAAACTTTCAGAAAAATCCCTGCAAAAAATCCAAGTCACAGTTTATGACCTGTTTTCAGCAGAGGTCGTAGGTTTTTGGCTGATTCCTGCTTCTTGAAGCTCTAGGTCGCAGTTTTTGGGCCAAAAAGTGTAACTTGTACTTCAGGCACTCTTAGTGGCAGATTTCAGAAAAAAATTTCATCTCAGCTGCAGCTGATGTCTGTCACTTGTGCAATAGGTCTGAAAACACACGAAAGTTAGAATTTTAATCATTTTATGGTTTTATAGGTTAAACACAACATCAAGAAATGAAAAAACAAGGGACTTAAGAGAAATCCTAGGGTTTGAAGCAGCTAGATATGCAAGGATAAAAAAAACGACATCGGTCATAATCGTAAACCTGTGTGGAGTCGCCAATTGTTAGTATGAATCTTAATTCCAATCGTACGAAAAAATACCACTTTAGCTGTGTATAACAAACAACCCTAACAACAAAGATGGCTGCCAATATCCTCAAATCTGTAGTTAGGTGTTCAATATAAATGCTACAAAAATCTAGATCTATGCATTAGAAGACATTAAACAGTAGAAAAAAGAAGATTTACTCCATGCATCCAATAGACAAGACAAGAATATGTTGAATGAATTTTGTATTATGGGCACCTGGGAGGAAAACATAGAAGGGTGTTACCAGTTCTCCTCAATGGGATGGGTTCTTGTAAGTCCTCAGCACTTCAGATCTAAAACTTCTCTCTCTTGATGGTGTAGAAAACCCAAAAAGAAATGGTAGAAAAATATTCTTATGATGGTAGATCAATAGTCAGACCGAAAGTATAGATCCAAAGTGATATTTAGGCAAAAAAAGGTGGTAAATGAATGGGAAAAACCTTCTATTTATAACAAAATATTGAGTTGTCTAAATATTGGTGCATAATTAAAATATTATTAATCAAGTCAAGATCCAACTTTTATGGAATATTTTATTATATTTGTTGGAGGGAAAAGGAATTTGACTTGGGTCAAATCCCTTTATTTGTAGATAATAAATAAATAAATGATTTTTTTATCATTTTAAGGAGGTGGTTGAGTAATAATCAAATAAATAATGATTTATTTAATTATTTAAGGGTAATTTAGTCATATTCAACAAAGAATATTATTTAAACAAGGTTTAAATAATTATTCTTAAGAAAGAATAAGATAAATAATTATTTATCTAGTGAATTTCCCTGTTTTGGGTTGAATATAACCAAGAATATTAATTAAATTGTTGTTTAACTAATTATTCCTTGAGGAAAATCAAACAAATGTAGATTTATTTAATATTTCCTCATGGGGTTTCCTGTTTAGACCATAAACAACTTAATAAAGGTGGTTTACTAAGTTATTTTTCCTAGTGAATGCAATTTTACTTAGGGTAAAATTGGTCTTACGTGGTGTACTTGGGTCCATCTAATAACAATAGTTTAGATGACAAAAAAATGGTGTAACAATGTGCGAGAAGGTGACTTCGACACTTATGATCCAAGAGGGAGCTAAAATACTTAACAAGGCATCAACCAACCAAGAGGTGAGTATGGAACAAATTATCACAAGATCCTCAATAGGCTCCAAAATTCAAGTGTATGAAAAGTTTTGGAGGGTTTTTGTCACAATGACAACAGATACCCAAAACTATAAATGAATTCATGCATGTGCTTGTGGGGGGACACTATAGTAGGAAGGTGAAAACTCATAGAATTTTGAAATTTTGTTTCTATTGGCCAACAATTTTTTTTTTATGTATACCATCTGATGAAATCTTGTAAAGAATTCCAAAAATTTGTTGAAAATAGAAAGCTAGCACGTACGCCTTTGATTCCATATTTTGTAGAAGAACCATTCAAGCAGTGGGGATTGGATTTTGTAAATGAAATATACCCACCATCCATTGGACAACACAAGTGGGTTTTAACTACTACAGAGAAATCTTCAAAATGGGTGGAAGCCATCCCTCTTTGAACAATAAATAACTTAGTATAAATTGTATTTATTGAATAAAACATTCTGGAGAGGTTTGGATGTCAAAATAGAATAGTAATTGATAATGCCAAGGTCTTTAAACGTTCCAAAATTATTAAATTCTTTCAAAAATATAATATCACACTCAACCATTCCACTACTTATTATCCACAAGGGAATGGAATCATTGAGTCTTCCACTAAGAGTTTGGTTAGAGTCCTAAAAATTATCATTCCATAGAATCAGAAGAATTTGGATTCTCAACTAAATTTTTCCCTTTGGGAAAATAGAGTGGCAACTAAAATATCCATTGGGAAATCTCATTTTGAGATAGGATATGGGACTGACACTTTGTTTCCTGTCCAATTAGTTATGATCGTGGCTAAATTAATCCAAGATGAAGAGGAAGAACCAAATCCATTGACTAGAAGGATCAATCAATTGGTGGAACTAAATGAGAGCAAGGAACATGTGGTAGTAAATCTAATTAGATACCAAGATACGATTAAAGTCGTGTTTGATAGAATGACTAAGTACAAAGTGTTCCAAAAAGGAGATCTTGTGCTCAGATGGGATGTTAGGCGAGAAGGCAAAGGAAAACATGGTAAATTTGATGATCTATGGTTTGGACCATTCAAGATAGTTAAATTTAAA
>JAXQQM020066925.1:47500-67240 GCA_034641835.2 Pinus albicaulis
GTGCTCTTTCTTGATCCTTCTTTGCATGTCCCCAACGAGGTCAGGGTATAAGGAGTTAGGGCTCCATCTGGTTGAACCTTTGCAAGATCAGTCTCGCAAACCCTGACGGCCTCCCATGGGGGATGAAAAGAAATATGAGGGAGCAAGAGATCCTATAAAAATATTTCTGGAGGAGGACCTCGAGAAAAAAAGGAATGTGATGATGGATAACTTTGCCCAGATCCTTCAACGACTACCCACCAGTGGTGCTGTTGCACCCATCGGCCACTCTAGCGGCACAAATCCTTTTAAGGTACAAGTAAAATTTTTCATTCCCATATTTGAGGGCCAAATAGATGCAGGCTTCGTAGATAGATGGTTGAATCTATTAAAAGGATATTTCTCGGTTGATAACTTTTTCGACTAGGAGAAGATTATTTATGCACTCCTCAAAGCAACCCCCCATGTCAAGGACTAGTGGGAACCCTCCATGTTCTCATTCGTACCTACTTGGAATTATTTCCAAGATGCCATCAAGGACCAATATTATCTCGTGGGGAGCTATGAGGACAATTATATACAATGGAATACGTTGTGGCAGCAAAGGGATCAATGTAATATCCCAAAAGGGAGAATGTAGTAATCCTTAAACACAATATAAGAACTACAACTAAGTAAAAAATAAATCTCATGAAAACATCAAAATTTATAGAGAATCTGAGCCATTCTATTATAGAGATGATTTAGTTACACAATGTACAAAATATGAGTAGATCTAGCCAAAGAGATGGCCTAGAATCACCCTGAAAACATGCCACAATATGCACTGCATAAATGGAGAGCCACTGAAGAAAATACTGCGCTGTCCCTTAAATAGAATATGGATATATGACTGTAGAGTGAAATGGAAAATGTAGATATACTTAAATATGGAGCTCATATGATGCCAAGATTCAATATCTAGCCAATGGGATGGATTCCCAAGATAACCCAGAAAGGATTTTCCAGATCTACAACTTTGGAAAATCACCCTCCTAGGATTTGATCCTTGATCTGTTGGGAATTACAGATCTGAAGCTAGTTCTGACAAATATATGGCTGAAATATGTCACAAGATCATATATAAGCTTGAAGGGCTAATCCCTCCTTCATATCTATAAGCTCTAGATCTAGCTTCTCAATCCTCCAATGATGATTACAGTTGTTGCAACTCAACTGCCAATAGAAACTGCATTGTGAGGGAAAGAGAGGCCTTCTACCTGCTAAAAAATGTTGCAATAAAATTTAAGCTGATGGAAATGCTGATGGCAAGCTGAGGGAATGATCCCTCACAGGATTACTAGCTGAAATGCTAGCAACTTCCTTCCTCCTTTTAGATCTGCAAAATGGACAACGTAATTCCTGAAGGGTTTACTGCTGCTAGGAGGTAAATAAATTTTGGCCCGATGCCTGATCTAGAATGAAGCTCTGGAATGCTGATATTTAAGCCCAAGGTGATAGAAATAAACCTTCACCAGTTCTCCGGCTGAAATACTAAAGACAACCTCTACCTTCCAAACTGATCTTCAGAAATCTGCAATTTCTGAATACGAATGTTCTGTAGAAAGTAGGAAAATATATGTGGCACAAATTCCTGATGTAGAATGAAGTACTATCATGTTCCAAGAGATCACTTAACGAAAGAGGTGGGATTCCTGACCAGGAACACCCTGTGCTAAACAACACTTGCAATATTTGCTAAATAGCCCAAGAAAGTAATGGAATGTCACATGACAATTCCAAATCTAAACAGATCCTCAACATCAATAATCTCAAGCATGTCCTCCATTGTTGCCTTCATATTCTTTATATAGTATTTGAGCCTTCCCATGTCGTGGCCCTCATCTAGACTGCGCTGTGCATGTGGACAAGATCCTCCTTTTTTGACTGTGCTATCTATCCAAGTCATCCATCATGTCTAGGTGCAATGTGCACCCTCTCCATAATGTGTGCATTAATTGCACAACTTCCTCCATCATCTCATCATGAATTCTCCATGATCTTCTGTTTGATCTCTTCAAGATCTTAGTTGACTATGTCAACCTCCATGATCAATCTCATTAATGAGACATGATCTCCAATTCCATTCACATTAGTAGTTTCTCAACTACCTCATTATGTATATCTAGGCTTAATTAATCCACATTCACACACAAAAAGTGGATATTTATTCATATTGAGGATTATGGGTCCCTCCAACCTTTTATTTACTTAATTCATTAAGAAAATTAGGAACTCTAATATTGCAAATATCAAGTGAAAATTTGGGAATATTACAGTCCTCCCCAGCAAAATGTTGTCCTCAAAAGTGGATGCTACGAAAAACATCCTCCCTCCAAATGGAATCCTCATATGGAAGGTCTTCCCATGTATCACAATGTGTCATGCATGTCCAACTCCAAAGCTGCCTCTCTAGAATGTCTAGAATGGCTTCCAATTGAAAAGTTAGATACCCATCCTCATCAATGAATCTCCAAGTGGCAACCATATGATGACTAAAGTTCTCCCCTATACATGAGATACATAAGATAAAGTGGTTCATCTCAAAAGTGGAAAGTCCCAACTCATGAACTATATCTCCAACCCATGATACATAGAGTAGATTACACATATCAATGCCCTCATCATTAGCCCTGTTGGCCATGTAGGAATCAAACATCACATCATTGTAGTGAAAAACAAGAAGTAGAGACATATGGGAAAACATAAACAATGTCAAACCATATTCTCCTAATAAAAACCAATGCAACAAAGCCTCTTGCTTCCATGCTAGATCATCATGAAACAAGTAAGAGAGCCATACTCTCTCAAAAGAAGCCACCGCAACAATGCTTCATGTTTCCATGCCAAATCATCAATGAGAATCTGAGAGTCATACTCTCTCAAAATTAGCCATCTCAACAATGCCTTTTGCTGCCATACCACATCATCATTGTACCAAATGTAGTGGCCATATTCTCTCAAGAGAAGCCACCTCAATAAGGCATCTTGTTTCCCTATCACATTATCATCATACCATGTGCAATGACAATAATCTCCCAATAGAAGCCAACACTGTAAGGCCTCCTATTGCCATTCTCCAACACTGTCATGCAATGTATGGGAAGAATTCATCCCATACTCTCCCAAAATTAACCATAGTAACAAGGATTCTTGCTGCCACCTTGAATTATCATGATGCAAGTCATGGAGCAAAAATATAGTAATGGACATGTGAGATGTCTCATAAACATAATACAAACAAGCTCCCTTATGCCACATCATGTGAGAGTTATGCTTTCTCCCAAACCCAAGTACATACATGAACATGAGATACATCCCAAACAAAGTTATATGTAAAGACATGGGACACATCCCAAACAAGAGTAAATATAAGGACATAAGATATAACATGTGATGTCCAAACTCTCTTCTCAACAACCATAGTAGCCATGCCTTTTTCTTATGCATTCTACCATTGAGAAATAAGGCATGTGACAAGAAAATATGAACCTTTGGGTAGTAACCATACTCACACAAGAGCAAGTAGCACAACCATGCTTCTTGTTGGCCTGTGTCATAGTTCTGCAAGTGGTTTGGCAACCCCTTGCTCCATACTATCAACCATTCATCACAATGTGGATGATGGATATCATTCTACAAAAACTTGGCATCCTCCCATTGTAGGACACCAACCTCCTCAAACTGATGAAGAACCTTGCACTTCATAAAATGTTGAAGTGCACCTCCAATGAGATCTCTTAATGGGACCTTCTTCTCATCCATGGCCTTCCAAAACCAATGAGGTTCTGTATCTGCTGCTAGTATAAGTCTCTCTTTGAGCTGTGAGATGCTCATTGAGAAAGCATCATCAAGAAAGGAAAAAATATTTCTCATCTCAAGTTGTCTACCCTTCATCATCTTATCCTCCATTACTTCATGAGTGAAGATACCTTCATAATTCTCCAAGAATAATGGGGTCTCTTCATTATCACTACTACTAAGTGATAGCGATATAGATCTGCAAGGTAATACATCTACTGTCTCAAAGCAAGGTAAAATACTGATCTCATAACTAGTCACTGTACATAGGATCATGCTCATCCCTTCTTCTGAAACTCTATACTTGAACTCAAGAGGTTGAATGTAGTCCATCCATGAAAAACTGGGATAGCTTTACATCTCCACCTCGATTAGATCAAGGGTCCTCTGCACTGTGATATCTTGCTGCTTCAAATCAACATTTTTTTCTAACCCTTGGTCATACATTGGTCCTGATGGCATGTACCTAGAAGTTTCAATAAGATCTACTGAAACAATAGGTGATGAATGTGTATGCATACATTGGATCAACTAATGTGTGGGAACCTCTTGACAGAAGACAAGAGTTCCTCTAACCGAGAAAATGGTGTCTCCAACTGCTAGTAAGAGAGATGGCTACTCTTCTACCAATGTACCAGCGTTGGAATCTTCCTCCTCTTCCTCATGAATCTCCTGAATCATGCATGGAAATCTATGTGTCAAGAGCTAAATATTACTTTGCAAAGATGCAAGTATCTCTTCTCCAGATGTAAGAACTTATGCATTTGGTGGTGAATGTAGTGACTTCTTGTCCAGAGTGACAAGAATGACATCCTCCTTTGTTTCCTTAGGAAATTTCTGTTTGTAACCCTTTTCTGTCTTCTTCACATCAAACTTCTTCCTCAACTTGTGAAAGAAATATGAATATTTATTCACCTTTGCATGCTCCATGTGACTAAACCACCAATCCTTAGCTTCACCTAAGAGATGAAGTGCTGCAATTTGGACAACCTCTTTTTTAGCCATAGGATGTAGCATGAAAAATGAATCTAACTCATTCCCCCAAGCCTTAACATTTCTTGAGGAAGACCCATCAAATGTAGGAAAATAGAATCTATTGTGCCTCTTTCTTCTATTGCTACTATAGTATCTTCTTTCTTATTTGAGTTCAAAGAAATCTTGGAGAGTTAGACTCTCTTTGAAAGATCTATATTGTTCCTTGTACTCTTCAAGATACAAACTGAGAGTCTCATGAGTCTCAAGTTCTCTTCTTTCTTCATTTATATACCTCTCACCTCCTTCAAAGAAAGTGGGCATAGTAGATCTATGAGGATATCTATCATTCTCTGATTTTATTTTCTGCTGATAGGAAGTGCTTGGACCTTCCTCTTCAAATATTCTTCTTGGATCCTTCCTTTGACTTTCCTTCTTCATTTTATAGACCTCCTTGGAGAGATCTTGCATGGATATAAAGAGAGGAGTGGCAAAATTATCCTCCTTCATGATAGATCTCATATATCTACTTCTTATTTTGTTGTGTAACCAACTCAAAAAGAGAAGAAGAGAGATATAAACGCCTTAGAAATGAGCCACTTCGAGGGGGAAACCTCCAATACATTACATAAATGAACAATTCTTGGATGATACAATTCACAAAACCTCCTTTCTATATATAGGAGTCCATGGGGCCATAATGTAATCCTAGTGGGCAACAATGTAATCCTAGCCGACCTAACAATAATAATTTAAGGGCACAATAATAACAAAATGGGGGTTACAAGGGTACAATAATAACAATAAGGGGGTTACACTAACAATAATAAGGGACTATACTAGTGATATAGGGACCCAACATGCCCCTCTCCTTCAAAAAAGTGTTGTCCTCAACACTTGAGTAGCTCCGGGTGCTTCTGTATAAAATTCTCATCCTCCCATGTAGAATCTTCAGTGGGTAAGTTCTTCCACTTGATGAGATACTCTGAAATTGATCGATTCCGTAGTTGTCGAGTTATTTTTTCCATGACTTCTTCAGGTTCCAATATGATTTTCCCTTCCCCATCAAGTTCTGGCAATACTGTTTGAACTGGAAGATTTTCACCTATAACCTTCTTTAAGCATGAAACATGGAAAATCGGATGTACTCGCGAAGAAGAAGGAAGCTCCAATTTGTATGCCATAGTACCAATCTTTTGCAACACCTTGTAAGGACCATAGTACTTTGGCGATAATTTATTATCCTTTTTTGCTTGCTTGAGGGACATTTGTTTGTATGGTTGTAGCCGTAAAAATACCCAATCTCCTACATCAAAACTTCTCTCGCTGCGATGTTGATCTGCCTGTTGTTTCATTCGATTCTGTGCCAAATTCAGGTTATCCTTTAAGAGTTGGAGAACTTCTTGCTGATGCTCGATGTGATCTTCCACTGCTTGAACCTTCGAATTTTCCCTTAAAGATGATGTGATGGATGGTGGATGATACCCATAAAGTGCCATAAATGGGGTCATTTTTGCTGCAGTATGGAAGGAAGTGTTATACCACCATTCAGCGAGAGGTAACCACTTGACCTATTGTGTTTGTTTATCAGATACAAAACAACGAAGATATCCTTCCAAACATTTATTTACTATCTCAGTTTGACCATCAGATTGAGGATGATAAGATGAGCTATGAGCTAATTGAGTACCCAAACAAGAAAATAACTCCGTCCAAAAATTTCCAGTAAAAATGGGATCTCTGTCGCTCACAATAACCCTTGAGCTTCCATGTAGCTTTTGAATTCCGTCCATAAATGTAGTAGCAATTGTACTTGCTTTAAATGGATGAGATAATGCACAAAAGTGTGCATACTTGGTAAGTCTATCAACTACCACCATGATGACACTCTTTCCTTCGGACTTAGGTAAACCTGTGATAAAATCCATTGAAATCTCCCCCCAACGTTGACTTGGAATGGATAAAGGTTGTAGAAGTCCCGGGGTCTTAATTGTCTCCACTTTATTCTGCTGGCAAACCAAACATTCCGCCACAAAATTTTGAATATCAGATTTAAGGCCATCCCAAAAAAAATCTTTCTTCAACCTGTGGTAAGTTTTTAAAAATCCTGAGTGTCCTCCTAAAGGAGAAGTGTGCAATTCCAGAAGAATCTTTTGTTTTAGTTGGGAATTCTTACAAAGATATAAGCGATCTTTGTACCATAAGGAATCATTTTTCCAACTAAATGTATCAGATGTACTAGGATCTTGCCGCAACTTTTGAATGAGTGTCCATACTTCTTTTTCCTTCTTCCATTCATCTCTTGCTTCAGTTATCCAATCTGGTTGGATAATAGAAATGGCACAAAGCAATGCTTCCACCTCTTCATTCTTTCTTGAGAGTGCATCTGCAACAACATTCAACTTTCCTTTTTTGTAGATTATTTCAAAGTCGTAACCCAACATCTTTGTGACCCATTTTTTTTGTTCTTTTGACGATAGTCTTTGTTCCAAAAAGTGTTTAATACTATCATGATCAGTTTTTACCTTGAAGTGTCTTCCCATTAGGTAAGTTCGCCATTTCTTTAGTGCATGTAGTATTGCTAACATTTCCTTCTCATAAATAGGTTTCTGTGAATACTTTCCTTTGATTGGACAACTTTCAAAAGCAATGGGTCTTCCTTCCTGCATTAAAACTGCACCAATTCCATTTCCTGAGGCATCACATTCCACAATAAAGGTTTTTGTGAAGTCCGGCGTAGCTAAGACCGGTGCTAGGCACATTGCCTCTTTAAGACATTCAAAGGCCTTAGTTGCTTCAGGAGTCCATGAAAATGCATCTTTCTTCAATAATGTTGTTAGAGGTGCTGCTATTCTCCCATAATTCTTAACAAACTTGCAATAATACCCTGTTAACCCGAGAAATCCTCGCAACTGCTTTATGGTTGTGGGAACTTTCCATTCCTTAATGGCGCAATAGTTTGAGCACCCTGTCAACATGTTCAACATGATCCTTCCAAGACCTGCTGTAGATTAGTATATCATCAAAAAATACTAGCACAAATTTTCTAAGGAAGGGTTTGAAAATGGAATTCATCAACCCTTGAAATGTAGAAAGTGCATTGGTAAGGCCAAAAGGCATGACCAAAAATTCATAATGACCCTCATGAGTTCGAAATGCTGTTTTTGGAATATCTTCAGTCTTCATTCTAATTTGATGATATCCCGAACGAAGATCCAACTTGGTAAAATAAATTGCTCCATGTAATTCATCCAATAATTCATCAATCACAGGAATGGGAAATTTGTCTTTAATGGTGAGCTTATTGAGCTCCCTATAATCCGGACACATTCGCCATGATCCAGGTAGTCAAAAACACAGTTGAGCCTAATGTATGGAATGGAAAATGTAATCAAAAACACGGAAACAACATCTAAACTATGACTGAATAGAAACAAGAGCTTGATGATGACTTTTTAAACAAATGACACAAACTAGACTTTGAGAAATGATCACTTAAATATGCAAGTTTTCTAACTAGACAATCAGACACTAATCATGATGCAACATTCTATTCTAAACTCATCTATTCCATGACTAATTTCTAGTTCTATTCTGTAATTTCAATTGAAGGTCAGAGTCTATTCTCCAAGAGTTATTGGTTTCTTTTCATGGTAGTTCTGTTAAGGAAAAACTCTGTTTATAGTGAGGAATTTGCAGAGATATTTCAGACCTTGTAATGATGTTATCTTCTGTTCCTAAAGTTATGGATCACTGAGAGTTTTCAGAACAAAAAGATATTTGTAAATAATGAAGGCTGTCTTAGGAATCCTATCAACTAAAATGATCTACTGTGCAAAGGGTGACAGTGTGACTAAGAGATATGAATGCAATGAATTGATTTAAACATGAGCTTAAGATGCTTCTAAACTAGAACAATGTTAAACCATAAGCCATCATCAAACTTTGAAATGAAGTAGCTGGACATGAATCAAATGCAAAATGAAACTCCGGAGCATTCTAATTAACATGCACTATCCTATGAAGTTACACAATCAGTTGTTCATCATGAGGGATATTTTGGAAGAGTTCCTTCTTGTGGAAGAGGTAGAACAATTTTGGCTGTGGACTTGTATGCAATTGAAAGCAAATGAACTGAAAGCAAATGAAACTAAGTTGTCACATCACAGTCATATCTTGAACTTCTTAAGGATGTCTTGGAAGAATTTCTTCTTGTGGAAGAGTGATTAGGACAAGTGCAACTATGATAGTGAAGACAAAAAACTACAACTAATTCCTATGACACTATAGCTATTCATCATTCATTGTTAAGATTTATTGGAAGAATGTCTTCTTGTGAAAGAACTATGATGAATATAACTACAGTCTCTAGTTAAAAACATATACAACTCCTATCCTACAGTACCATAGTCATTAAACATTCATTGTTTTGATTTATTGGCAAAGTGTCTTCTTGTGGAAGAACTGGAACGAATTATGGCTACAGTAGCTAGCTAAAACAAATACAAATCCTATCCTACGGTACCATAGTCATTAAACATTCATCGTTTTGATTTATTGGCAAAGTGTCTTCTTGTGGAAGAACTGGAACGAATTATGGCTACAGTAGCTAGCTAAAACAAATACAAATCTAACTGATATCCTACAATACCATAGTCATCAATCATTCATCATTTTGATCTGTTGGAAGAATGTCTTCTTATGGAAGAACTGGAACGAATACGACCACAGTATATAAAACACAACAACTACTAATTCAATATGCAAAACGTAAAGACAGCTAGGAAAAACTTATCTAGTTTACGCTAAGGAAATCCGTTCAAGGGGCAGGGGCCCTCTACCACTTGACGGCATTCGACTTCACAATTAAATCACGCCTTCAAGATAATTTTGTCTGCTCCATTAACAATGCAATAGTCTGAACATAATGCTCTGTGTCTTAAAAGACGTAACACAGAGTTTACACCAAAATCTAGCAGCAAATCTATACAAAATTTCTAACTAAGCTCTCGGCCTATTCAAGAGTTTTTAAAGTAAATGCAAGTAACAATAATTACAATAATTTAGGAATGATGTCTTCCTAATCCAAATCATCTTAGGAGTCTTTAAGGTGGCTGCGTAAAAGAGAAAAGACACCTGGACTGTAACAGTCCGAGTAGGAGTCTTCTTTCACAAAATGTGTTCCCACGTGCATAACCGTACACAGACTTCATTTCCTCTTACATGACGAGCAACACACCATGTAGGCACGACGTGGATCATGCCCATATGCGTTTTTCCTCAAGAGGCCACCTGGAACATGCTCAAACATAAAGGTAGCTGCAGAATCGCCGGTTAGCTACAGAATGCCTGCATTCTGCAGCTAGTTCCGGTCAAAATGCTTAACAATAGCAACAATCACAAAATTCAACAAGTCAGTCATGTAAACCATTCTAGAAGTAATTTTAACTATTTTTATTGATCAATTGGGTTTAAAATAGAAAAGGACAAGGGAAAATGAGGTAAAATGAGGTGAAGGAGAGTACAAATTTGAGGCTCAACATACCCCCACTGCTGTCTCTTTGCATGTCCTCATGCAAATTATCCTATGAATTCTGAGGCTTCTGCAAGGACATCTAATCCCCTTCTTTTCCTTTGTCTGCATGCTAAAGGCCTTCTGGGTTTCCTGATCACAAGTTTGAACCTGAGGTTTGTGAGTGCTCTGATCAACTTTGTGTTCCTTGTCTTCATCTTCTCATTGGTTCTCTCCACTTTGTCTATATGCAGGGATAAGGTTGAGTTCATGTCAGTCTTGAGCTTGATTTGATCTTTGAGAATTTCATTCTCATTTCTGATGTGTCTATTCAACACTTCCAACTCATACCTATCCCTCCTCAATATATCAATTTCGGTTAGTGGAGGACTGGGGGTTCTCTCTTCTCTTTCTGAAGCTGTTCTCTCTAGAGTTTCCACATAATCATAGATTTCCTGTTGAGCAGGATCAATCTCAGGGGTGCCTTCATAAAAATCTTCATCATCATACTCTTCCATAGATGTTTCTTCATCTTCAAAATTGATTACCCCTGTTTGTTTGATTGATGTTTTCTTCAGTTTTCCTTTTAATCTGTGGCTTCTCCTAAGTTGAGAGGAACCCTCCCCTTTTTCCATAACAGATTCCTTGATTTCCTTCTCTGCCTTGAGTTGACTCTTGATTCTAGTCAACTTCTCCAGAATGACTTCTTCACTGCTTTCTTGAACCGGTTTGTCAATTTTACTTGTTGGAGTCCTCCATCTCCTACTTCTCTTTGTGGCTTGTGGTTCAGGTGATAGTTCTTTTGCTTCCTCAAAATGATTTCTTATTAAGAAATCACCCCATGTATCATTTGATTTAGATAGATGATGCTCAATTAAAATTTTTACTAACCCATGATGATACAGGGTTGTTTCCAAAAACTGAACTCTTCTCTGAACACAGGAAGCCATTTTCTTTAGACTTTGATACAAGAAATATGGTAAATTCAAATCTTCTCCTAGAAAATGCAAAATTAGTCTCATATGGTAGACATAAAATGTCCCATACCTACCCTCACATGTAACAAATTTTTGTAAAAGAAGTAGTATATTCCTCCATTTGCTCTTCAATGCTGTACTGGGAATTCCCTTCTTGAACACACTAACATCCATGTTTGGTGATTTTAGGATTTGTTTCCATGAGTCATTATGGAATTCCCTATTTTTAAACCATCTTTCCCCAGCTCTGGATAATCCTGTAGCCTCTGCTATAAAAGCTTCATTAACAGTAAACTTAACATCTCCTATTTCAACCTCAGTGCCTTGGAATGATCTAGCAAACGTTTTGGTGACTTCGTTATGGCAACCATTAAACTTTTCCAAGAATTGGAGCCATCCTATTTGTTGTAGCATCTCCTTGCATTGTGGATAACCTTCTAAATATTTTGATCCTATAGGCTCAATCCTTACGATGAAACCCATGATTTTTCACTATCAATTAACACTCTTCTCTATCCACAAAACAATGGCTTTTACTTTCGGATTAAAATGGCTTCAATCTCTAAAAAAAATGGCTTCAATTTTGGAAGAACATACCTTTGAAATAGCTACAGTCTTCAAAATCTCTGGTTTGTATGCCTCTGTTTGGAAAATGCCTTCGAATCCTCGGACTGATGTACTTCTGTTGAACCTTGGAATGATATGGAAGCAATTTCAATTTTCGGGCTAATGTGTCTCTGATAGACAGTGGTAGATGATTTCAAATTTCTTTTTGTACAATACCTCCGTCTCTGGTAACAGAAGACTTCAAACTCAATCACTGAAAAACGCTTCTGTTTCTAGTAACACCAGACTTCAAACTCAACCTCTGTCTCTAATAGCAAATGGTATGCTTCAAATTCAACACTATAGCCTCTCTGTCTCGGATAACAATAACTTCAAAACCAGTCACTACCACACCTCTGTCTTTGGTAATAACAGACTTCAAACTTCAATTACTACCATACCTCTGTTTTTGGTAGCAAAGTCTTCAATTTTAGCACCTCTGTCTTCTGGTAGCAACAGGCTTTAAACTCTTCACGGCTACAATTCTGTGTTGACAGTGCAATGCTCCGAACTTTTTTCTCAGTGATATGCTCTCTGTTCAGTGAGTTCTCACACCGTTATGCTTGCAATGTACCTCTTCTGTTCTGTCCCTGATGATAATAATGCTTCTGCCTTCGGAATGTAATACTGGCTACGAAATGACGTTATGGCAAATGGTCACGGCATAGAGTGGTGAAGTGAGGTGGAGGAATGCATTAATGATTTGAGGAGACAGCGGAGGATTTACGACGGCAGGAAAAATCTTCATCATTAAAGAACTTGGTTAAGAGTCATGGGAATTTCAAATGATTTGGCCGTTCCACTGCTCAAATGCTATTGGATAGAAAATTTGAATTGGAAGTTTTAATACAAAGTCTATAGAGGGTTTTGTTTGGTGTTTGATCAATAAAATAATTAAAACAACTCTTTGAATAATTTCACAACTAAACTATGCTAAATTTTCATGAATTGCCATCGTAATTTAAATTTGTTACCTTTGCCCTTGATGTTTGTGTAGCCTTTGTCTTCTCTGCTCATCTTTGGAGGAATCTTTCACTATTTTCTTGATGTCTTTGATTCATGAATTCTCTGGATCACTTTGTTGTAACTCTGATGTCTGCTGGTTGATGCCTTCAGGATTTGTAGCTGTGAAAAACTATCGGGCTGCAGAAAGGCCGATCAGCTACAAAATGTACACTGAGCTGCAGAATGTCCCTGTAGAACACTTTTATTATGAAAATGAAATGTTTCTGGGAGATGGGTGAAATGTTTATGAAAATGGATGAAATGGATGATGGATTATGAAGTGGATAATGAAATAAGAATGGATTTAGTTCATGGAATGAAGGAACATAAGGGCTGTACTGCAATTCATGGCATATTTTTATTCACTTGCAGCAAGATGTCAAATTTTATGTTTTGACATGAAAATGAAGTGAATGGAAGATGGAGTGAAATGAATGAAATGGAATGGAGTGAAATGAATGAAATGGAATGGAGTGAGATGTGAATGATGGATGAGATGAAGTATGGATGGATAGTGAATGGAATGAGATGAAATGAATCATAAGTACTATGGCACTAAACTTATGATTTTTATAACAACTGCTTAGAAACAAAAATGGGAAAAGTTAGAGTGTCAGAGAAACTCTGATTTTCACCCTATCTTTTCTGTATAAACATGCCAATCAGTGATTGGTTTTCATGTTTATACCTTTATTTTTTTTTTTATTGTTTTTATTTATTTATTTATTTATTTTTATTTTTTTTCAAAAGAGAAATGCTTCAGAAAATTTAATCAAGTTGATGAAGAAGAGAGACTCTTCTTCATTAACTTCACATCATTGTCTCCTTGGAACTTCTTGACAAACTCTTCTCTTGAGAGTGGCTTGTGGTATAGCTTCAGTATATGGCCATTCACAAGAAAAGTGACCTCCTCTTCATCTATAGTTCTGATTTTTACTGCCCCATTATCAAAAATTCGAACAATTTCATATGGCCAAAGCCAATGTGTCTGAAATTTCCCTTGAAAATCCTTGAATTTTGAATCAAACAAGAGAGCCCAATCACCCTCTTTAAATTTCTTCTCTTTGATGTACTTGTCATGCCATCTAGCCCTTTGCTGTTGGACTAGACTTGTTTTCTGAACTGCATCTTGTCTGATCTCATCCAGTTCATTAATTTGCTCCAGTCTATGCTTTTGTGCCTCCGTTAGATCAAGTCCTAGCTGAACTGCCATCTTGAATGTTTGGATTTGGAACTCTATAGGAAACAAAACTTGCTTTCCATAAACAAGCTCATAAGGAGTATGACCTGTTGTGTTTCTCCATGTAGTTCTATAGGCCCACAAGGCTTCAGGAAGCCTATCTACCCAATCTCTTCTATGTAGATGAACAGTCTTTGTTAGGATACCTTCAATGACTTTGTTAGTGGATTCCACTTGACCATTTGCTTGTGGATGATAAGGAGTAGATGTTCTATGTCTGATTTTGTACTTCTCCATCATTTTCTCCACTAGCCTTGATGTAAATTGAGCTCCTTGATCTGTAACAATTTCCCTTGGGACACCAAAACGAGTAAAAATATCCTCCAAAAGAAAAGTAACTACAGATGATTCATTAGCAACAAGTAATGGTTTAGCTTCTACCCACTTAGTAACATAATCAGTGCAAACTAATATGTATTTCTTTTGTCTAGATGGAGGACTAATAGGTCCTACAAAATCCAAGGCCCATTTTTCAAAAGGTTCAATGTGTACCTGAGGCTGCAATGGAATCTCACCTGAAGGAGAAGGTTTCCCTACCCTTTGGCAACTGTCACACCTTTCGACATACTCCCTTGCATCTTTAAACAAAGATGGCCAATAATATCCTAAATTAAGGATCTTATAGGCTGTCCTTTTATCTGCAAAGTGTCCGCCACAAGGTTCATCATGACATGCCTTGAGAATTTCAGGCATCTCATCTTCACGAACACACCTTCTAATGATCAAATCTAAACCTGTCTTGTACAACTCATTAGCGACCCATGAATATCTTGCACTATCATTAATGATTTTCTTTTATCCCTTGCATTCATAATTGAAGGAAATTTTCCTGAAACTAAATAATTAGCAATATCAGCAAACCATGGAGTTTGAGTAGAAACTGCAAAAAGATATTCATCAGGAAATTGATCTTCAACCGGAGTGTCATCTTTGATATCTTGAATTCTAGACAGGAAGTCAGCCACAGTGTTTTGTTTTCCAGGCCTATCTAGAATAGTAATGTTGAATTCTTGCAATAATAACAACCATCTTATAACTCTGCCATTAGTGATTGGTTTATTCATTAAATATCTAATGGCAGAATGATCAGTGTGAATAAAAGTTTCATAGCCGGTTATATAGTGTCTAAATTTGTTAATGGCATGAACAACAGCTAAACACTCTTTTTCAGTTACAGTATAGTTTAACTCTGCAGGAGTCAAATTTTTACTGATATAATAAATGGCATAGGGAATTAAATCTTTCTGTCCCAATACTGCTCCCAGAGCTGTATCGGAAGCATCTGTCGAGATATGAAAAGGTAACTTCCAGTTAGGTCCCCTTAATATAGGTGCTTCAGAAATTTTGGTTTTCAGGGTTTCAAAAGCTAGCTGGCAATCAGAAGTCCACTTAAATTCACAATCTTTGGTGAGTAATTTGAAAAGAGGAGATGCTATTTTGGTGAAGTTTTCTATAAATCTCCGATAGTACCCTGTAAATCCTAGAAAACTTCTTACATCTCTTTGACAACTTGGAATGGATAGGTTAGAAATAACTTCAACTTTCGCTTCATCAGCTCTAATCCCATCCCCTGAAATGTGGTGCCCTAAAACAATACCTTCAGTGAACATCATAAAACATTTTTCATGACTAAGAGAAAGGTTTGCTTCTTGACATCTTTTTAGGACTTTTTCCAAGTTTTCTAAAGCCTCTTCAAATGTATCCCCATAAACTGTAAAATCATCCATGTACACCTCTACACAGTCATGTATTAGATCAGAAAAAATTCCTAATATTGCCCTTTGGAATGTTGCAGGTGCATTGCACAATCCAAATGGCAATACTCGGTAGGCATAGGTACCCCAAGGAAAAGTAAATGTGGTTTTATCTTGGTCTTCAAGTGCTACTTGGATTTGATTGTAACCACTAAATCCATCCAGGAATGAAAAGTACTTTTTACTTGCTAATGTATCTAATACTTGATCTATGAAAGGTAAGGGAAAATGGTCTTTAAGAGTAGCTTTATTCAGTTCTCGGTAGTCAACACACACCCTCCATTTTCCATTTTTCTTAGGTACAATTACTAAAGGGAAAACCCACTGACTATCTGAAATAGGATAGATGAAGTTAACATTTAACAATTTTTGTAATTCTTCCTTGACAATTTCCCTAAGATTTGGATTCATCCGTCTTTGAGGTTGTCTGATTGGTTTGCAATTTGCCTCTATATAGATGTGATGAGTACAAGTCTTGGGACTTATCCTTTTCATGTCAGTGTATTCCCATGCATATGCAGAAGAATGTCTCTGTAATACTTTGACTAGTTCTTCTTGTTGAGATTTTTCCAGATTTTTGTTTATGTCCAAGGTTTTACCTGGAAAAATTTCACTTGTAGAACTGCCAAATTTGTCCATAGAATGAAGAGACATCTGTCTAGATGACAAGAACTCAATATTGGATTTCTCTTGAAATGATTCTTGTTTGTGTTCTGGAGAAGATTCAAAATTTTCTAGAGTATTCAGAATTTGATTATCTTCACTAATTTATGAAATTTTGAATAGTGGTTGCAAATATTCTTCATCCTCTATCCATTGAGTGTCATCTAGATCTGTAATTGTCCTAGCTGGAGGATATAAAGTAAATTTCTTTGTTGAACTTCCATCAGAAATATACATATCACCGGACCTACAACTAATAAAAGCATCAGCTGTAGCTAACTAAGGTCTTCCTAGTATAACAGGATGGCCTCCTAGATTATTCTTGGGTGTAAGGATCATGAAATCCACAGGGTACTCCCAAGAGTCTAGGGACACTGGAATGTCTTCTATTACCCCATCTGGTCTGATCACAGATCTATCTGCTAGTTGTAATAGTGTGGGTGTAAAGAGAAGATTAGGAAGTTTCAGTTTGTCCATGATTTGTCTACTCATGATATTTATTGCTGCTCCTAAGTCAATGAGTGTGTTTTGAATTTCAATTCCATTGATGTGAATTTTGACAACTGGATTTCCTGGGTCTAGGTACTTTGGAATAGTAATCTTACCCATCATAATATCTGCTATTTGTCCTACCAGTTGAATTTTCTTGGTTTCTCTTATTCTTTTCTTTGTTGTCTTCATACTAAACTCCTTTATTGTTTTGGCTAAAATTGGGATTTCCTTGATGGCTTGCAATAATGGAATTTTAATGCAAACATTTCTCAATTCATCCAAGAAATCATAATTAGGCACCATTATTTGTTTTTCTACACCTTTGTCAATTTGTAATCTTTTCGGAAAGGGAGGTATAGAAGTAGATGTGGATGGTTGCTCTAATACTGGAGTTGGGCTTATTGGATCTTTTTGTTTCAGTTTTTCAATGTTTTGGCCTTGAAAGGATGTTTCTTCCTCAAGACTTTTATTAACCCGTGGGGAGTCTTCCTCAGAATCATCTTGTTCTTGTATGATCACAGAAGGTTTCCTCTTTTCAAGTATCCTTCCAGACCTAAGTTGAACATCACTAAGGTCTAGAGGAGTAATTAAATAAGTTGGAAATTGTTGTCCTTCTATCATGTATGTATTATGAGGATTCTTATTATTGGGGTTTGGTATGGGCTGAGCTGGTAATTGATTGGATTTTTGAGGGAATGGTAATGGAAGTGGTTGATTTTGATGAGGTTGGTTCTGATGATGTTGTTGAGAATTTTGTTGAAAATTTTGTTGAAGATTTTGAGGAAAATTTTGTGGGTATGGTGGATAGGATGGTGGATACCGATAATATGGAGAGTATCTTCCATAGGGACCTTTTGATCCTTCTGCCCAAGCTTGTGATTGATTTTGAAATTGGGGCCAAGGTTGCTGCCAAGAATTCCAAGGTGGAGGTTGATTATACATTTGATCATGAAATCCCTGTGTTTGAGGTCCCTGCCAAGGTCTTCTAGATACAAAGTTAAGAGATTCTGTGGAATCTGTAGGAGTTTCTTCTTGAAAAACGGCCTTGAGACCAGGAAGAGAAGGACAATTCTTGGTCTCATGTTTCTCAGAACAAATAACACAGGTTTCTACAACTTTTACATCTAGAGGACATTCTCTCAAGGCATGTTTCTTCCTACATTTGGGACAAAAAATTGCCAAGGCATCAGATTCAGCCTTTTGCTTGTTTTGTATCTTGAGGGTGTCTATTTGTTCACTAAGACTCCCTAAGATGTCAGATTTAAAATCGTCAAGCATGTGTCCTATTTCTGATCTACTTACTGTCCCAGAAGCAGATTTACTTGCTCTTGCAAGAGCAGGATCTCTTGGACCTTTGACAGTTTTGGATTTCCCTCTGGAAAGGTTGATACATAACTCGGATATTTCAGGTAATGTGAGTTGTGATATATCCCCTTTTCCCATCATGTTAAGGATATCCAACCATTCATCCCTAATGGTTTTCAACAAAAGAGATTTTAAAGTGTCTTGATCTAGGTTTTCCATTTGTGCCCTTTTTATGTTGTATTTAAATCTTTCAAACAAATCTTCTAAGTTTTCATCTTCTTTTTGTAACATCTTGAACACTTCTTCCTTATGATTAACCGGCATACAATAATCCAAGTATCTCTCTAGAAATGCTTGTTTCATGTCTTCCCAGGTCCTAATGGAACTACTGCTTAAGCTCATAAACCACTTCAATGATGCTCCTTTCAGAGTTGAAGGAAATAATTTCAATTTTTGGGCATCTTGAAGGTAGTCATAAGTCCTACACAGTACTTCAAATTCGAATAAGAAAGTTTCAGGATCCTCAGTTTTTAAGTCCATAGAAGTTCGGAAGGACAGAAGGTGAAATGTTTTTCATGGTTGTATTGGTTTCTCCATCAAGTATAGGGAACCCAAAAGAGCTTCCTATTCGACCTCTTCCTCCATCTGCACCTCTACCTCCTCTTCCTCCTTCTCCTCTACCTCTTCCTCTACCTCCTCCAAATGTGTTTTCTCCATTAACAACTCCTCCTCCTCCTCCTTCTGCCATGGTTGACTCTCCTGTGGAAGTAGAAAGGTTTGTATCCTCAACAAAGGTTTTTGGATCCTCTTCTATGGCAGGTTCAATGGATGAAGTGGAAGGTTTCTCTAATGGAATAGGTGACCTTAGATCTTCTAGAAGTCCAGGATCAGTAAAGGATGGAAGATGGGTTTGAGTTGAAGGTGTACTAGTTCTGGATATGGATGAAACAAGTGGTATTCTAGATGTCAAACTTCTGCCTCTGCTGCTTATAAATCTTCCTCTTGAATCTCTCTCCCTACGCATAAAATTGTTTTTGGATGCTAAGAAACAAAGGTTACCTAGTTTTCACTTCCCCGGCAACGGCGCCAAGATGTTGTGCCTCAATCTAGTCTCCTAAACTGAGTTCATTTAATTGTCAACCAGGATTTGTAAACTGCTGAAGTGAAATGTACCATATGTACCTAGGTGCTTGTTTCCTAGTGCGTTGTATGTAGTGTTTGGTGATGTTTTGGTCTTTTATGTTGATTTATGATGTTTTTGGTCTTTTGAAGTTTTATGTTTACAATGAAAATGCCTAGAAAACTAATGAAAAGAGAGTGGTAGTCAAAAACACATTTGAGCCTAATGTATGGAATGGAAAATGTAATCAAAAACACTGAAACAACATCTAAACT
>JAXQQM020062142.1:0-52873 GCA_034641835.2 Pinus albicaulis
GGTAGAATGAGATTAGCTATAATTATTTTGATATATATATGTCATTGGATATATGTATACAGAATATATGATGTTTGAAATAGACATTGCATTTTCATTGTTGAAAAGAAAGTTATATTATAATGTCATTGGAGATATGTATATAGATTGTATAATGTTTGAAATGGAGATTGCTTTTTAATGGTTGAAAAGAAATATGGCAATTTATTTCTATTACGTGAAATTTGTAGAATGTACAATGTTTGAAATGTAATTTTGAAGAGTTTGCAATTGTAGAAATGTACATTGCATGTTAGTATTTTGAAATGGAATTGTATTTTTTATAAAAGACTACAAGTATATAATGAAGAGGATGATTGATGCTGAGGTTGCTGAAGAGGCAGGAGATACGCTGATGTAGTAAGGAACCTGCAAAGATTTTTTTTTTTTTTGAGAAATAACCTGCTCTTGCTTTTCTCAATTTATCTCGTTCGTGTATGTGGATGATACGTTTGATACTGGATTTTATTTTAATTAATAAATCCATCGTTGGTCGCAGTCTGTATAGTGGGACATTTGGATTTCTGACTGGCAGGAATCTTTTATGTATCTCCTGCAATGAATGAATTGTTGCATCTATTTCTGTGATGTAGTTATGTAATTGCGATATGAGGGAGTCCATCTGTTCTGTTTCAAAACAAAGAAACTGTTAGATGCAAATAGGTAAGCATTATATCAAGAATGTATATCTTAAATCATTTATTAACAATTAGTAAATTAGGTTAATGTTAGTAGGTAGAAATGTTGTGTTTTTAAAAACTTATAGAGTTGATAATATTTGAAAACCTTTTAGAGATGCTATATATGGAATGCAGTGGTTTTGTAGCTGTGATATCTTTGAGTTGATATGTTCTGTGTGAAAAGATAGAAAATGTTAGAAGGAAATAGTTAAGAAATATAAAGCAGATGTAATAATGTAAAATATGTATTGATAATGAGTGAATTAAGTTTTGGTAATAGGTAGAAATGATACACTATGAAAGAAATATGGAGTTGATGATATGGAAACCTTTTGGAGATGTTAACATATGGAATGGAGTTGGTCGTCTGTAGGAGACATTGAACGGAGACGTTCTTCTGCTTGTTTTCCGCGAGCAATATTTTTGTTGTCTTTCAGTTTCATGAAACGGTCGAAACTGAATGCAGGGAAAATTCGGAGATTCTGTAGTGAAGGGACTCTTGAAATTGCTGTAAATGTGAGGCCTTTTCGTTTAGTTTTTCCAATGTCTATCATTGCTTGTGGCAGAGTCATACCTTGAGATTTATGTATAGTTAAAGCCCAAGCCATTTTGAGTGGAATTTGTGTGCGACCATTTCTTTTTATTGCAGGAATCGGTAAGTGAGTGGGGTTTGTTTCATCCCAAGCAGGGCCGATGTATTTTGGAAATTGAACGACTACAAATGTTGGAAGCTATGGAGGTGAAGTTTCTTCTTTGTAGAAGATGGATATGATTTCCCCGAGGGAACCATTAACAAGCCCTGCTGAAACCCAAAGGTTGGAAGTCAACATTACTTTTTGTCCTTTGCAAAGGTATACAATTTGCTGTAATTGCTCTTCTTCTGAAGAGAATGTAGAGTATGTGTTGTCGTCCTCTGCGATTGATCTTGCAACTGGAGTGTTTAAAGATTTGATCATTTGCTTGTTGTGATCCAATGTTTGAGCGTTTGTTGGAAATAGATGTATAGAATCATGGAAGGACTGTATTTCAGCTGCAGACAAGAAAGAGTATGTTCGTGTCATAAGGATGTTGTAGTCCTCAATTGTTGGATTTGCATTTCTAATGTTTTGGAGGACGTTTCTGAAAAGAACCTGAGCACTGCTTTGACCTTGTTGACGAAATATTTTGTCCAATGTGATGACTGTCGTGAATGTGTTCCACAATGCGGTTCCATGACTTGTCCCTGCATATAGTGGTATGTCTTGGACGGGTGGTAACTGGCCCAGATCACCAACTAATATAATCGAGCAACCACCGAACGGTAAGTTTCTTTTTAATGGAAATGCCTCACGAAGTCGTTGATCAACCTGGTGAAGAAGCTTAGGTCCGATGAAGCTCATTTCATCGATTAATATGTACCTAATATGCTTAAGCTCTTCTTGAAATTTTGCAAGAGCACTGCCTTCTAATGGTGTAAGATCTTTTATTGGAAGATGGAGAGCAGAATGGATTGTCGATGCTTGTATGTTGAATGTTGCAACACCTGTAGGGGCTAGGAGCATGATTGGTGAAGGTTCTGAGCTAGCAAGTGCTATGAGAATTTCTCTTATGCAATTTATAAGAAGGGATTTCCCAGTTCTAGCAGTGCCTTGTATTATCATTCGCAGAGCAGGTAAGATATCCTTCTTAATGGAGTGAGCACGAATAATATCCAGAGCTTTTTTTTGCATTGAAGATAATGAGCTGAGGGACAGTAGAGTATCTGTATTTTTTTGAATAATGCGATGGATAGAGCGAGTATTGTCAATTAATTGTGCGCCTATTTCTTGGAGATGCAATGGAATAGTTGTATCATTCCAGTTATGGCTATCATCCAAACCACGAAGACCAAGCATTTGAATGTCATTTATGAGTAGTTCATCTGTAGGGTACAACTGAGAGAGTAATTCCCATTCGTTTAGGTCCATAGTTTCTGGAGGATGGAATTCTTCAGTAGTTGTGTTGTCATTTGCAGGAGGATCGATATCAGATAGTGTCCGGTGTTGATGCCACGGTTTGTAAAATGGACGAAATGCTTCCCAATTTCTGATAAATTCTTCAGTAGAATTTCCTATGTCACTCGTGATATGGCGAAATGGTTTGTAAAGCATAAGTTCAACTCTACAAAAGTCAGCATAAGAAGAGTTGGTCGTTGATGGAATTGAGGAATAGCGTGGTATGATACGAAGAATTGCTTGTTGGGGTCTTTGTTTCCATTTGTTTGTCTTACGACGGGGATCATATGACCATGATCTTGTTGTTTCTATAAGTGATGTGGATTCTAAGGGAGATGGTTGATGGATGTATGTATCTATGAAGTGTGGTGATGGAGGAGCGGTGGTGTTATTCTCTGGGAGGCGCATATAGATTTGTTGGCTTACATTTAAAGGGAAGAAGGAGCAACTGCACAATGTTAGTGGTAATTTATGTATCATATGACAGGTTTCTTGTGCTCCTATGTCACGATCAACAAGAGTTTCTGCAAGGAATTTTCTGAATGCAGATGTTGCTGGGTCAAGATTGGGTGAAGTGAGTACAATTCTACGTAGCATGTCATGGAATGTTTCGGATTTTTTTTCTGCTTTGGATGCATATTTCGCAATATATTTCTGAATAGCATGGATTGAGAGTACTGGTTGGCAATCAATGTTCGCACGCCAGATAGATAGGATGGTAGGGTTATGGGTATTTAGTCGATCATCATTGCGAGCGGGAGTGTATGTTTTTTGGCCATTGGAGTCAATGAACAAGGAGGAATGTGCATGTAATTCCCAAGGTGCTTTATATCAGCATTCGAATGACGAGCGTTTTTTCCTCAAGCATGTGTTTTCGGTGCATTTTGTGTGCCTTTCAATGCAATTGATAAGTTGGACATAATCATTGAAAGGATTGTTTCTAAGAATATCTGACGTAGACAATAAGCAAGGGTCTTCTACATTTGTTTGAGAAAATGATTGGCTGGAAATTTTAGAAAGCCGAGGGTTCCAAGCTGATATGTATTTGTCCAAGAATTGTTTAGCACAATCAACTGCTTCTATGTTATCCCAATCAACAATTGAGTTGACGTTTGTTGTTCTGATATCATTGATTGCTTTTATATTGAAATGCACCATTGGCTTGGATCTTCTTTCATTCGCAACATGATCAACTGTAGATGTAGCATTTAACAAAATTTCCCACTCATTGTTTAAGTGGTTGTATTTTTTATTAGCCATTTTCACATTGCCTTTTGAGACAATGTACATATTTCCAACTTGGATCTTATCAAAGAAAGAATCAGCAACATTGTTGAAACATGTAATGTGTATTTCCCCACCTTCTGCATCGTAGAGGTCGACGCCAAACACTTTACCAGGACCATATTGATTTTGGAATTGTCGAAGAGGTGTCTTTCTTTGAACATATCCTTTTATGCACCAGTTTGAATGGTAAGGGTTTATTGCTTTGATTGGAATTTGGACTGGTGTAATGGATGCAGTAGGAATGTCTGAAACGGTGCAGTGCCTTTTCGACGAAGGTTGTTGTTTCGATGATGACGGATCTTCTTCTTCAGAAGTGATGGGGATACTCAGATTTTTTCGAATACCAAATAAAGGTGCAAATGTAGTACAAATTTCAAAGTCTAGTAGCGTTATAGACCTACATGGTAAATGATAGTAATAAGAGGAATTGTTAGAGTGAAAATTAATATGAAGGAAATATGTAAAGTTTAATTAAAAATTTTGTAATAAACTTACATTGATGGACCAATAGTTGATGTAGTCCATTTTTTTACATGTATAATTGAACCTTTTTGAAGCAAGCTTCTTTCAACAAGGTCATTGTAAGTTATCGGAAGCATAAGGCGCTTCATATGTGTGCCATCAGAGATGGCAGTGCGGTATCGTACTGTTGAAGTTTGCATTGATGCAATACGTTCAAGTTCAACGATTTGTAAAAATGGTTGAATATCAGTTTTCCCCGAGAGCATGGAGGAAATAGCATTTTTAGTAAGATTCGTTGCCATTTTCTGAAAAGGAATATAAAAGAATAATTAAAATTGTTTATATGTTGTTTTTAGTTAGATGTATAATTACGATTCCTATAGAACTACATGAGAAGTTAAAGAAAGCCGAAGTGGACCATTATTAGGTAGATGTAAGTTAAAAATTAATAATGTATGTGATTTAAAAAAATATGCCTATATGTAAAACTAATGTTTTTCCTAGAAATCATGGATGAAGCTATATTTATTGCTTGAAAAGTTAGTTTCTGTAAATTAATCTAAATTTTAATATATAAAAATTATGGATAATTTGTATATAAATATTAGTTAAATTAAAACTAATGATTATGTTGAATATAAAAACCAAATCATAAAAATGTTGATGGTGTTAGAAAGAATGTTGTACAATACATAGGAAAATAGTATTTCTTCAGTTTATTAATATGAAACTGTAATTATTATTGAAACTATGAAAATAAAATTTACATTAAGTAATTCAACTAACAATGGACCTTAAGGATAACCGAAAACTTAATCCAAATCCTAAGCTGTAATAAAGATAATGTTAAAGCTATATCTTAAAATGATATCTTATTTTCTGAATTTGGCATATAAAATGTTGAAACAATGAAAACAAAACTTAGGTTTTTGACATTATAAAAATGTATGAAATTGATGTTTTGTCATCAATTCATGTAATACTGAAATGTCATACCAACTATCATGTCTATATATAAAATTGAAATTTTGACCAAACTATCATAATATTTCTCTGAAATATAGTATTCTCTCTAAAGTAGTAATGGTTCAGCAATTTGAAGAGATTCATGTCTACACTGCAAATTAAAGAGGTAAAGACTATATCTAGATTTTAACTTATAATATTTAAACATCCATGTTCTTGACCATTAAACCCTACTGAACTATGGCATGTTCTTGAATCTTGACCATTAAACCCTATTGAGTAATAGAATGAATTGTCTGAAGTATTAATTACCCAATCACGACAGGACAACATAAAATGATCAGCACCCAGATTCCTGTTCTAGTATGCATACTTGTTGGCAACCACATCAATGTAGTCTTTCACGAACAGTCTCACTTTTGACATTTCAAATACATTTATTTTTAATGTCATCTGCTATCATATCTAAGATCAGAGCTATCCCATCAAGTTTCCTTTGATCTAGCTTGGGCATGGACTCAAAATTCCATCTGTGCAAATGGGAGATTCTGACTAAACTGAAGGACTATGGAGGATGGGGTTTCTTCGATTCAAACGTTTTTGTTCATACTTTATTGGTCAAGCAAGTCTAGAAAGAATTGGAAGGACTCAATAGTAGAGCCCTTGCCTAGGATTCACATATGTTATTGTCACTCAAAGGCATTCTAAACCACAAACTCCGGTCCACTTAACACTCGGACATATTACGGGGTGCCATAAATGCTACCTTTTAGCTCTAACTACGAAATGTTCTACTCCTTGAAAATTTCGGGATTTTAGGTCGATTCACTCTGCAGCATCACATACAAGATGATCTTGGTAATTTTTTATTCAACAAATTATCGATTTTATACGTCACCGAGGTTCATCTCGGGGGCGGTGGCACGTCTTTCATTGGATTGAATCCTTCTGAACTGTTTGCATTGCAAAAACACGGATGGAGTTGTTGTACAGAAATGGATTTGCCAGAGAAACAATTGGACCCTCTAATAACAAATATTACAGAAGAAAAAGACACCGTCCCCAAGTTACACATCAAATTTATTTTGGTGCATGAGATCCTTTGTTTTATAAAACTATCTTAATCTTGTTCGTAGAATTAAAAAATATTCCGAAATTTTATACATAGCCTTGAAATTAAACATCAAATTTTGGTTTCTAAAATCCACTGTTTTATAAACTATCTTAATCTGGATTGCAGAATTAGAGAATATTTGGGATTTTTCTACACAATAATGTGATTAACAGATTTCAAAATATTCCCCAATTTACAATCCCAATAACTTTAGAACTTCAGCAATTTGAAGAGATTCATGTCTACAGTGCAAATTAAAGAGGTAAAGACTATATCTAGATTTTAACTTATAATATTTAAACAGCCATGTTCTTGACCATTAAACCCTACTGAACTATGGCATGTTCTTGAATCTTGACCATTAAACCCTACTGAGTTATAGAATGAATTGTCTGAAGTATTAATTACCCAATCATGACAGGATAGCATAAAATGATCAGCACGCAGACTCCTGTTCCAGTATGCATACTTGTTGGCAACCACATCAATGTAGTCTTTCACGAACAGTCTCACTTTTGACATTTCAAATACATTTATTTTTAATTTCATCTGCTATCATATCTAAGATCAGAGCTATCCTATCAAGTTTCCTTTCATCTAGCTTGGGCATGGACTCAAAATTCCATCTGTGCAAATGGGAGATTCTGACTAAACTGAAGGGCTATGGAGGATGGGGTTTCTTCGATTCAAACGTTTTTGTTCATACTTTATTGGTCAAGCAAGTTTAGAAAGAATTGGACGGACTCAATAGTAGAGCCCTTGCCTAGGATTCACATATGTTATTGTCACTCAAAGGCATTCTAAACCACAAACTCTGGTCCATAACACTTGGACATATTACAGGTGCCATAAATGCTACCTTTTTTACTCTAACTCTGAAATGTTCTACTCCTTGCAAATTTCGGGATTTTAGGTTGATTTCACTCTGCAACATCACATACAAGATGATCTTATTCAAGTTTTTATTCAACAAATTATCATTTTTATCTGTCCTGAGGTTCGTCTCGGGCAGTGGCACGTCTTTCATTTGATTGAATCCTTCTAAACTGTTTGCATTGCAGAGTACACGGATGGAGTTGTTGTACAGAAATGGATTTTCCAGAGAAACAATTGGACCCTGTAATAACAAATATTATAGAAGAAAAAGACATTGTCCCTAAGTTACACATCAAATTTATTTTGGAGCATGAGATCCTTTGTTTTATAAAAATATCTTAATCTCGTTCGTAGAATTAAAAAATATTCCGAAATTTTATACATAGCCTCGAAATTAAACATCAAATTTTGGTGTCTAAAATCCCCTGTTTTATAAACTATCTTAATCTGGATTGCAGAATTAGAGAATATTTCGGATTTTTCTAGACAATAATGTGATTAACAGATATCAAAATATTCCCCAATTTACAATCTCAATAACTTTAGAACTTCAGCAATTTGAAGAGATTCATGTCTACACTGCAAATTAAAGAGGTAAAGACTATATGTATATTTTAACTTATAATATTTAAACAGCCATGTTCTTGACCATTAAACCCTACTGAACTATGGCATGTTCTTGAATCTTGACCATTAAACCCTACTGAGTTATAGAATGAATTGTCTGAAGTATTAATTACCCAATCATGACAGGACAACATAAAATGATCAGCACCCAGACTCCTGTTCCAGTATGCATACTTGTTGGCAACCACATCAATGTAGTCTTTCACGAACAGTCTCACTTTTGACATTTCAAATACATTTATTTTTAATGTCATTTTCTATCATATCTAATATTAGAGCTATCCGATCAAGTTTCCTTTGATCTAGCTTGGGCATGGACTCAAAATTCCATCTGTGAAAATGGGAGATTCTGACTAAACTGAACGACTATGGAGGATGGGGTTTCTTCGATTCAAACGTTTTTGTTCATACTTTATTGGTCAAGCAAGTCTAGAAAGAATTGGAAGGACTCAATAGTAGAGCCCTTGCCTAGGATTCACATCTGTTATTGTCACTCAAAGGCATTCTAAACCACAAACTCTGGTCCATAACACCCTGACATATTACAGGTGCCATAAATGCTACCTTTTTAGCTCTAACTCTGAAATGTTATACTCCTTGCAAATTTCGGGATTTTAGGTCGATTTCACTCTGCAACATCACATACAAGATGATCTTATTCAAGTTTTTATTGAACAAATTATCAGTTTTATCTGTCCTGAGGTTCATCTCGGGCGGTGGCATGTCTTTCATTGGATTGAATCCTTCTGAACAGATGGAGTTGTTATACAGAAATGGATTTGCCAGAGAAACAATTGGACCCTGTAATAACAAATATTACATAAGAAAAAGACACCGTCCCCAAGTTATAGATCAAATTTATTTTGGTGCATGAGATCCTTTGTTTTATAAAACTATCTTAATCTCGTTCGTAGAATTAAAAAATATTCTGAAATTTTATACATAGCCTCGAAATTAAACATCAAATTTTGGTGTCTAAAATCCCCTGTTTTATAAACTATCTTCATCTGGATTGCGTAATTATTGAATATTGGGATTTTTCAGACAATAATGTGATTAATGACGCTAACTGAATAAGGGATATTCCCCCAATTTACAATCCCAATAACTTTAGAACTTCAGCAACTTGAAGAGATTCATGTCTACACTGCAAATTAAAGAGGTAAAGACTATATCTAGATTTTAACTTATAATATTTAAACAACCATGTTTTTGACCATTAAACCCTACTGAACTATGGCATGTTCTTGAATCTTGACCATTAAACCCTACTGAGTTATAGAATGAATTGTCTGAAGTATTAATTACCCAATCATGACAGGACAACATAAAATGATCAGCACCCAGATTGGGAACCACATCAATGTAGTCTTTCACGAACAGTCTCACTTTTGACATTTCAAATACATTTATTTTTAATGTCATCTGCTATCATATCTAATATCAGAGCTATCCTATCAAGTTTCCTTTGATCTAGCTTGGGCATGGACTCAAAATTCCATCTGTGCAAATGGGAGATTCTAACTAAATTGAAGGACTATGGAGGATGGGATTTCTTCGATTCAAGCGTTTTTGTTCATACTTTATTGGTCAAGCAAGTCTAGAAAGAATTGGAAGGACTCAATAGTAGAGCCCTTGCATAGGATTCACATCTCTTATTGTCACTCAAAGGCATTCTAAACCACAAACTGGTACACCATAACACTTTGGACATATTACAAAGCAAATGCCACTCTTATCAGAACTCCCAAATGTTCTACTCCTTGGAAATTTCCCGGATTTAGGTTGATTTCACTCTACCATCACATACAAGATGATCTTATTCAAGTTTTTTATTCAACAAATTATCTTGATCTGCTCGATGCCCGAGGTCTGCTCCTGGCTAGTGGCACGTCTTTCATTTGATTGAATCCTTCTAAACCTGCTTCGTACTGGCAGAGTACACGATGGAGTTGTTGTGGCCGTAAATGGATTTTCCGTAGAAACAATTGGACCTTCGTAATAACAACCTAAGTGGAATAAAAGACATTGTCCCTAAGTTACACATCAAATTTATTTTGGCATGAGATCCTTTGTTTTATAAAATATCTTAATCTCTGCTCAGAATTAAAAATATTCAACTTTATACATAGCCTCGAAATTAAACATCAAATTTTGGTGTCTAAAATCCCCTGTTTTATAAACTATCTTAATCTGGATTGCAGAATTAGAGAATATTTGGGATTTTTCTAGACAATAATGTGATTAACAGATTTCAAAATATTCCCCAATTTACAATCCTAATAACTTTAGAACTTCAGCAATTTGAAGAGATTCATGTCTACACTGCAAATTAAAGAGGTAAAGACTATATCTAGATTTTAACTTATAATATTTAAACAGCCATGTTCTTGACCATTAAACCCTACTGAACTATGGCATGTTCTTGAATCTTGACCATTAAACCCTACTGAGTTATAGAATGAATTGTCTGAAGTATTAATTACCCAATCATGACAGGACATCATAAAATGATCAGCACCCAGACTCCTGTTCCAGTATGCATACTTGTTGGAAACCACATCAATGTATTCTTTCATGAACAATCTCACTTTTGACATTTCAAATACATTTATTTTTAATGTCATCTGCTATCATATCTAAGATCAGAGCTATCCTATCAAGTTTCCTTTGATCTAGCTTGGGCATGGACTCAAAATTCCATCTATGCAAATGGGAGATTCTGACTAAACTGAAGGACTATGGAGGATGCTTTCGATTCAAACGTTTTGTTCATACTTTCTTTATTGGCCACAAGTCTAGAAAGAACTGAAGGACTCAATAGTAGAGCCCTTGCCTAGGATTCATGTGTTATTGTCACTCAAAGGCATTCTAAAATTGCCAAAACTCGGTCCATAACACTTGGACATATTACAAAGCAGTAAATGCTACCTTTCTTAACTTACCTAACTCCTAAATGTTCTACTCCTTGCAAATTTCGGGATTTTAGGTCGATTTCACTCTGCAACATCACATACAAGATGATCTTATTCAAGTTTTTATTCAACAAATTATAAGTTTTATCTGTCCTGAGGTTCATCTCGGGCAGTGGCACGTCTTTCATTGGATTTAATCCTTCTGAACTATTTGCATTGCAGAGTACACGGATGGAGTTGTTGTACAGAAATGGATTTGCCAGAGAAACAATTGGACCCTGTAATAACAAATATTACAGAAGAAAAAGACACCATCCCTAAGTTACACATCAAATTTATTTTGGTGCATGAGATCCTTTGTTTTATAAAACTATCTTAATATCGTTCGTAGAATTAAAAAATATTCTGAAATTTTATACATAGCCTCGAAATTAAACATCAAATTTTGGTGTCTAAAATCCCCTATTTTATAAACTATCTTAATCTGGATTGCAGAATTATTGAATATTTGGGATTTTTCTAGACAATAATGTGATTAACAGATTTCAAAATATTCCCCAATTTACAATCCCAAAAACTTTAGAACTTCAGCAATTTGAAGAGATTCATGTCTACACTGCAAATTAAAGAGGTAAAGACTATATCTAGATTTTATCCAGAAAATTTAAACACCAAGTTCCCCGACTATAAAACCCCATCAACTATGGCATATTCTTGAATCTTGACCATTAAACCCTACTGAGTTATAGAATGAACTGTCTGAAGTATTAATTACCCAATCATGACAGGACAACATAAAATGATCAGCACCCAGACTCCTGTTCCAATATGCATACTTGTTGGCAACCACATCAATGTAGTCTTTCACGAACAGTCTCACCTTTGACATTTCAAATACATTTATTTTGAATGTCATCTGCTATCCTATCAAGTTTCCTTTGATCTAGCTTGGGCATGGACTCAAAATTCCATTTGTGCAAATGGGAGATTCTGACTAAACTGAATGACTATGGAGGATGGGGTTTCTTCGATTCAAACATTTTTGTTCATACTTTATTGGTCAAGCAAGTCTAGAAAGAATTGGAAGGACTCAATAGTAGAGCCCTTGCCTAGGATTCACATCTGTTATTGTCACTCAAAGGCATTCTAAACCACAAACTGTCCAACACTTGGACATATTAAAAAGCCATAAATGCTACTCTTAGCTCTCCACTGAAATGTTCTACACTTGCAAATTTCGGGATTTTAGGTCGATTTCACTCTGCAACATCACATACAAGATTATCTTATTCAAGTTTTTATTCAACAGATTATCAGTTTTATCTGTCCTGAGGTTCATCTCGGGCAGTGGCACGTCTTTCATTGGATTGAATCCTTCTGAACTGTTTGCATTGCAGAGTACACGGATGGAGTTGTTGTACAGAAATGGATTTGCCAGAGAAACAATTGGACCCTGTAATAACAAATATTACAGAAGAAAAAGACACCGTCCCCAAGTTACACATCAAATTTATTTTGGCGCATGAGATCCTTTGTTTTATAAAACTATCTTAATCTCGTTCGTAGAATTAAAAAATATTCAGAAATTTTATACATAATGTCTGAATTAAACATCAAATTTGGTGTCTAAAAATCCTCGTTTTATAAACTATCTTAATCCGGATTGCGAATTAGAGAATATTTGGGATTTTTCTGTACAATAATGTGATTACGTATTTCAAAATATTCCCCAATTTACAATCCCAATAACTTTAGAACTTCAGCAATTTGAAGAGATTCATGTCTACACTGCAAATTAAAGAGGTAAAGACTATATCTAGATTTTAACTTATAATATTTAAACAGCCATGTTCTTGACCATTAAACCCTACTAAACTATGGCATGTTCTTGAATCTTGACCATTAAACCCTACTGAGTTATAGAATGAATTGTCTGAAGTATTAATTACCTAATCATGACAGGACAACATAAAATGATCAGCACCCAGACTCCTGTTCCAGTATGCATACTTGTTGGCAACCACATCAATGTAGTCTTTCACGAATAGTCTCACTTTTGAAATTTCAAATACATTTATTTTTAATGTCATCTGCTATCATATCTAAGATCAGAGCTATCCTATCAAGTTTCCTTTGATCTAGCTTGGGCATGGACTCAAAATTCCATATGTGCAAATGGGAGATTCTAACTAAACTGAAGGACTATGGAGGATGGGGTTTCTTCGATTCAAACGTTTTTGTTCATACTTTATTGGTCAAGCAAGTCTAGAAAGAATTGGAAGGACTCAATAGTAGAGCCCTTGCCTAGGATTCACATCTGTTATTGTCACTCAAAGGCATTCTAAACCACAAACTCTGGTCCATAACACTTGGACATATTACAGGTGCCATAAATGCTACCTTTTTAGCTCTAACTCTGAAATGTTCTCACTTTTATAAATAGGGATTTTAGGTCGATTTCACTCTGCAACATCACATACAAGATGATCTTATTCAAGTTTTTATTCAACAAATTATCAGTTTTATCTGTCTTGAGGTTCATCTCGGGCAATGGCACGTCTTTCATTGGATTGAATCCTTCTGAACTGTTTGCATTGCAGAGTACACGGATGGAGTTGTTGTACAGAAATGGATTTGCCAGAGAAACAATTGGACCCTGTAATAACAAATATTACAGAAGAAAAAGACACCGTCCCTAAGTTACACATCAAATTTATTTTGGGCATGAGATCCTTTTGTTTTATAAAAAATATCTTAATCTCTGTTTCGTAGAATTAAAAAATATTCCAAATTTTATACATACCCTCGAAATTAAACATCAAATTTTGGTGTCTAAAATCCTCGTTTATAAACCATCTTAACTGGATCGTTAATTAGAGAATATTTGGGATCTTCTGTGACAATAATGTGATTAACAGATTTCAAAATATTCCCCAATTTACAATCCCAATAACTTTAGAACTTCAGCAATTTGAAGAGATTCATTTCTACACTGCAAATTAAAGAGGTAAAGACTATATCTAGATTTTAACTTATAATATTTAAACAACCATGTTCTTGACCATTAAACCCTACTGAACTATGGCATGTTCTTGAATATTGACCATTAAACCCTACTGAGTTATAGAATGAATTGTCTAACATATTAATTACCCAATCATGACAGGACAACATAAAATGATCAGCACCCAGACTCCTGTTCCAGTATGCATACTTGTTGGCAACCACATCAATGTAGTCTTTCACGAACAGTCTCACTTTTGACATTTCAAATACATTTATTTTTAATGTCATCTGCTATCATATCTAAGATCAGAGCTATCCTATCAAGTTTCCTTTCATCTAGCTTGGGCATGGACTCAAAATACAGGGGTAATTTGTAAGCTGGATGCTTATTACTACATTGATCCACATAACAATCACCTATTCAACAATGGGGGTAGCTATCATTCTACTGCACATGTATTTTCATGGGGAGGCTCGACCACATTTATGTTGCATAAGGGCATCAACCAAACCATGACACAGGTCTCTGGAAGCATGTCAAGTTCAACAAATTAGGCATTCTAACCTGTTATTGTCACTCAAAGGCATTCTAAACCAGAAACTCTATTTTTCTAAACAAGCTTTCATTCCCACTTGGTGAATTACAAATTTATTGCCTTCAATAAGATCCAAATAAAAATTATAAACAATTGGGTGTTTGGACAGGCTGCTCTAAAATCTGAGGAAGATTGAATCAGATCTTTAGAAAGAAGAAAACTTATGAAAATGCTCTCAGAAAACATATCTAATTGCCGCAATAGCAAGTTGGTACTAAAGCATTCTATTACCAGGGAGGGTACTTCCAGAATATCTTTATCAGCAAGAGAGTGATCACAGGTTTCGTTCCTGCACACTCCTGATTATGATTCACTCAACTAAACTCTAAAAGAATAGCTAGATTCTGGAATAAACCTTGACACAGGTCTCAGTCCCGGTAGCTAGATTCTGGAATAAACCTTGACACAGGTCTCAGTCCCGGAAGAATTTGAAACTTGTGTTCAGATCACCAAACTTCTAGCACCACAAATACATATATTCATTATTAAAGTCTGGGAGAAACCTTGAACAAAAACTGAATAAGGCATCTGAAATACAGGGGTAATTTGTAAGCTGGATGCTTATCTCAGAAAAGATATCTAATTGCCGCAATAGCAAGTTGGTACTAAAGCATTCTATTACCGGGGAGGGTACTTCCAGAATATCTTTATCAACAAGAGAGTGATCACAGGTTTCGTTCCTGCACACTCCTGATTATGATTCACTCAACTAAACTCTAAAAGAATAGCTAGATTCTGGAATAAACCTTGACACAGGTCTCAGTCCCGGTAGCTAGATTCTGGAATAAACCTTGACACAGGTCTCAGTCCCGGAAGAATTTGAAACTTGTGTTGAGGATCACCCAAACTTCTAGCACCATTAATACATATTCATTATTAAGGTCTAGGAGAAATCTTGAACAAAAACTGAATAAGGCATACGAAATACGGGGAGTAATTTGTAAGGTGGATGCTTAACTCTCGAGAAAAGATATCTAGTTGCCGCAATAGCAAGTTGGTACTAAAGCATTCTATTTTGTTTTCGGGGGAGGGTACTTCCAGAATATCTTTATCAGCAAGAGAGTGATCACAGGTTTCTTTCCTGCACACTCCTGATTATGATTCACTCAACTAAACTCTAAAAGAATAGCTAGATTCTGGAATAAACCTTGACACAGGTCTCAGTCCCGGTAGCTAGATTCTGGAATAAACCTTGACACAGGTCTCAGTCCCGGAAGAATTTGAAACTTGTGTTCATATCACCAAACTTCTAGCACCACAAATACATATATTCATTATTAAAGTCTGGGAGAAATCTTGAACAAAAACTGAATAAGGCATCTGAAATACAGGGGTAATTTGTAAGCTGGATGCTTATCTTAGAAAAGATATCTAATTGCCGCAATAGCAAGTTGGTACTAAAGCATTCTATTACTGGGGAGGGTACTTCCAGAATATCTTTATCAGCAAGAGAGTGATCACAGGTTTCTTTCCTGCACACTCCTGATTATGATTCACTCAACTAAACTCTAAAAGAATAGCTAGATTCTGGAATAAACCTTGACACAGGTCTCAGTCCGGTGTGGATGGAATAAACCTTGACACGAGGGTCTGGTCCGGAAGATTTGGGCTTGTGTTCGGATCACCAGCTTCTTTCCTGGTATATTCATTATTAAAGTCTGGGAGAAATCTTGAACAAAAACTGAATAAGGCATCTGAAATACAGGGGTAATTTGTAAGCTGGATGCTTATTACTACATTGATCCACATAACAATCACCTATTCAACAATGGGGGTAGCTATCATTCTACTGCACATGTATTTTTATGGGGAGGCTCGACTCTATGGTTCTGAACGGGATACAAACTGCATTAACGAACAAATGATATGAACGCCATACCTAGCAGCGGTGACCACCAGTAGAGAGAAACTGCAGTAGTCGAAAGCACTCACAGTCACAGGCAACGCAGCAGTCAGCAGCAGTCAGAGGCAAGGCAGCAACACTCGCTCAGCAGCAAATTTCTTCACTTCAGTTCTTCACTGTAACAGAAAACAGGAAATCAGATAGATAACAATGAATAAACTAAAGATATTTAAAAGACAATCTGAAAACTACCATAACAAACTAATAACTACCACTGTTGCTGGTTCTTCCAACTGCAGCTGCTGGGCTCCCTCCCCATTCTTCCAGTTGCCCCTTCTCTGCAGCAAATGCGGCTCTGCAGTGAATGACTGACTGATTAAGGTTTTGGGTTATGTTAGTTTTTTTAACTGTTTTATATCCACGGCTCATCTTCCTTCAATCATCTAACAACAGATCTCACGATCACCAATTGTACACATAGGCAGGTAGAAAAGTTCATTTCAAATAAATACGCCTTACGTCGTAATTACATTTTTTTTGAAATAAAAGAAGAAATAAATAATTTTGTAATTGATTTATTGTTAACATCTACTTGATTAAAGTCATTAAGTCCCCATAAAACCCTTATTCTTTTACTACTATTATTTTTTTACTGACTCTAAAATTAGTTTAGAAAAATAATTCTTCAAAATTATTTAAAACTAAACCAATAAATTAACACTAAAAACATATTGAGATTTACATTTAAAATTCCATTAGCTCCTCTCATTCCATTAGCTCCTCTCACAAGGGTGAAACCTTGAGCTGCGCCATCAAGAAAAGTTCAAGGGCACTGTTCTGATGCAGGCTTCATGAATGACGTAGTGATGTTTTTCACTCATTATTTGTTTAATGCCAAGAGTATCCCAAGGGAACTATGGGGAGTGCTTCTTTTCACTCCTTATTTGTTTAATGGCTCGTACTCTAGATAATTTGTTGATAAATTCTTTGATTCCTTTGGGTTGTGGAATTTTGTAATTTAAAACAGTTTCTGAGATTTTCAAAATGTTGTTTTTCCATTTAGCTTATTTCCTTCCAGGTTTCTTTAGATAGCGAACAATAAATAAATCAGACACCGATTCACGTTCAACCTTATCTAATGAACAACCTTATATAATGAACAAATAGTAAGACCTTGAAAGCCTAGTTTTTATAAATTGCCAAGTCACATAAACATAATATATTTAGGAGGGTGGTTTAGTCGTTATATTTTTTTGGTTTTTTAGAGCAAGAGGGTATGAATACATGCTTGAATGCATGCTAATGGAAAAGCATGAATATAAATTAATTTAGATATTATTTTTGAGATTCAATTGCTTTATGTAATTCATTCCTCTATGATCATTTCCATGAGATATAATTGTAACTGACTAATTTCTCATGATTTTTGAATAGTCCACTTAGCACTCATTGCATTATATTAGGACTACATCTCATGGAAATGGTCATAGATGAATGACTTCCATGATCATAGATGAATGACTTACTTAAAGAAATTGAATCCCAAAAATGATATTTAATATAATGCATTGAGGAAACCCCTCATACATATTAATGTCAAGTATATGGACTACGGAATTTAAAGTGATTATAATAATTACATTTTTTATTTTAGTGAATTTTTTATAAATCTAAAAAGTTATTGTAGATTAAGAGATTTGATTTTTCTTGGTGCTTGGTAGATCTAGAGTTAAGATGGATCCAGATCGGTTTAATTTCCACCTTTAAATATGTTATATTCCACACAAATACAATGGGCCCTCAATACCATGAATAAATGACACAAACATTTTTATTTTTATTTTATTTTTTATAGGGTTATTTTTATTTTTGTTTGGATTTCTTTATTTTATGTTGACTAAGAAAAATGTTTACATTACAATAATTTTTTTATCTAATTTTTATGTAATTTGACTTAGCCAAAATGTAAATGTTATTGTGCTCGAAGGGGCTTTCCAACTCAATACGCAAGAGATGTTGTAATGTCCTATCCTCTAAATATTCTAACTAGATCAGAATAGATAAAAATAAAAATAAATAAAATATATTAATGTAATATAATGTAAACAATTTAACTCAGTAAAAAAGGAAAAATTAATCTTATGTTAAAAGAAAAAATTTAGGTTTTCCATAGGGTCTTGGAGAGATGGTGAATAAAATAAAAATAATCTTATATTAAAATAAAAAATTTGGGTTTTCCATAGGGTCTTCGATATATGGTGATGGAGTGCGATGATGGAGTGCTATGTGAAGGCACTCCTTGATGTGAAGTCACTTTTCAATTTCCTGCCCAATCAAGGTAATATATTGGGCATGATGAAGATGTAATCTTGCCAAGCTTAAAAATAAAATCTAGGTTATTATTATTTTAATTAATTTTTGTTTAGCTAAGGTAATCTTGACTTGGTCAAGTTATTGGTGGATATAATGGACATGATGAAGATGTAGTTTTTCCAAACTTACAAAAAAATAAAAAAAAATCTAAGTTATTATTTTGTTTAATTATTTTTTGTTTAGTCAAGGTAAACTTGAAACACATGGTATTACCCATGGCATTCATGTGGAATATAGCCTATTTAAAGGGGGAATTAAACTAGCCTAGATCCATCTTAACTCTACATCTACCCAGAACTGGATAAAATCTCTTCATATGAAAATATCTTAAGATGCAAAGAGATTTAAGATGGAAATATTTTTATTTTATTTATTTTATTTTTATTTTTTGTAATTTGATTTAGTCAAAATGTTAAACACTATATTACAACATCTATACCATATTTTTTTGGAGCGTGTCTCTTGGCACAGTAAATTAAATTTAACCCAAAAAATTTATATATAATTTAATATTTATGATAGCATTTAAGATGCACTCTCCATCCCAGATGTTTTCATGTCAGGTAAACATTAGTGGCTTTTGGACTCTCCTTTTGACAACCCATGGTTTTTCCCATGGTATTTTTATCCCATGGATTTTCCATATTATTCTTCTCTAATGTAGCCTATTTAAAGACATAAAATTTCAATGGTATTATTATTATTATTTGGATTAGATTTGAATTTGAATTTAAATTGGTGGTCTTGTATATTTTGGATTTGTTTTTTCTAGAGTCTCTAATAATTTTTGTTCAAAGACAGTGGAGATCAATGATTACTCCTTCAACCATGGAGATCAATGATTGCTACATAAATCATCCAGCCCTCGACCATGGAGCCCTCCACTAGCAGAAAGAATTGAATTGGTGATCTCTCAATAGAAAAGGTACATTAACAACTAGACTCAACCAATTTAGCTAACACTCAAGGCTTGAATGTATAAATATATATTATATAAAATTGTTTTAAATATAAAATGGAGAGTAATTTATACACACATATCTTAATAGTTTTAATAAAAAATAATAATTAAACCAATCTAGATCCATCTTATTTCTAGATCTATCTCTCTAGCCCAAAGAGAGATCAAATCTCTTTTCACTCTAAAAACAGATATTTACATAAAAAAATTTGATCCCTCCAAAAGTTAAAATAAATCTAGGCTAATACTAATCTTATTTTAAAGAATATCATTCTCATTGAATTAATCCTCCACAATTTTATTAATTATTTAAACATTTAAATTAAACAATCTTAATAATTTTATTATATATTAATTTTAATATTATTAATCACCATATATTGGGCCTTTACGTGTTTAAAATCAACCCCTCATATTAATTAATAATATTAATAATAATTAATTAATTAATAATATATAGGATATTCATCACTCTCCATTTTATTATGTAGAGGTGTTCTTTCCTTTTTTAATTTAATTTCTGAGATCTTTTTATTTAATTTTTAATATTAATTTTTAGTTAATTTTTTTGGTGAAATATTTCTACACTACATTGCTGATTTAACATTTTATTTATTTGAGTTTCGCATTATTTACTTTCACAAGAAGTTTAAGTGTATTGATATGATGATTGGTAGAGTGTCCACTATGTTTATGATGAGTGGATGTTTCAGGAACTTAAATTAAATAATTTTTAATTATTTTGTTATATTATATTATATAATTGTTCACTGGATCTTGGGCAAGGTACTTCTGAAATACTACTCTTGAATGTGAAGTCGTGGGTTCAATTTCGGTAGAAGGTGATATATTGCACAAGATAATGAATAGAAAAAAGATTAGTAATAACGTAATCTACAATTTTATATTTTTTTTTAATAAAAAAAAATTAATGTAAAAAATAGTATTATTTTATTAAATTATATAAAAATATAAATAGTCCTAATAAATGAATATAATTTTTTTTTTATGTGATTGATGTTTTTAATTCATTAATCACAAAGACAATAAGGTAAAAAAGTAAAAAAAGGTAATATGTAAAGTAAATAACTAAAAAAATATGTAATACGGAAAATTTTAAATATCCATACTTATATTTTAAAGATTTGGAAGTATTTTAAAATTGAAAAAATATTTTTTAAATAATACAAATTAATAGTTAAAAATTAAAATTATAAACTTAATTTTAATCCTACAATTTTAAATCTGTAATTTAATATTTTTAAAATATAAACTAATGTTTTTATGATGATGATGATGATGATGGTTAACAGACTAATCCTTGGTCTATCCGACCTAAAGAAAATAGTTATTTAGTTTGATTTAAGATTTTATTCCTATGCTAAAAAGCTTTGGAGAGAAGCCTTCCTAGCTCACTATAATTTTGACATCTTAAAAGGCTAGGAAGGTCAATATTGCAACAAAGATTAGGAAATTGAGCTCTAATGTGGTTATACGGAGCACTCTAAGAGAAAGTGATTTTCATCCTGGATGTTCATAATAACATGATAGAGCAACTTTAATAACTGTAATTTTGGTAAATCATTTTTTAAAGGACTAAAAATTAATAAATATTTTAAAAATCTTAAAAATCAATTTTAAATAATTAAAAAATAATAAATATCTTTAAAAACACAAAAAAAAACATTTTTTAGATAATTAAAAATGAATAAATATTTTTAAGAACCTGAAAATGAATTTATAAAATAAATTTATTCTTAAAATGGTATATAAACCTAATATTTTCAATAACATTTTAGGATAATTTTACTAATTAAATTCACCATAATTTTGGTAAATTGTTTCTTAAATATCCAACTTAAGAAATATTAAAAAAAACCAAGAAAATCAATTTGATGTAACACTTTTTAAATAATTAAAATTAATAAATATTTTATAAATTTGAAAAATTATTTTATAAGCTAAATTTAACTCCATTTTATATATAAAAAATATTTTAATACCTAATTTTTATGTCAATTTTTAAAATAATGTGTGATATGTTGAGATGTCCAATGTTTTGGGTAAACACTAGTTCATTATTTAATGAATTTAGATGGTCAAAATTAATTATATTAATTATATTTTATTAGATGGAAAAAATTAATTACATTTCATTACCCAAACATTCTATTTAATGAGTTTGTCCAACCAAAATTAATTATATTTTATTTCTTAATCATTGTGTTTGAATTTAAAGTTGATTTTGGGAGTTTTGTCCAATTAAAATTAATTATATTTTATTTAGTGATTATAGTGGTTGAATGTAAAGTTGATTTTGGAAAAAACTGCTTCTGTTTGGGTAGAGCTCGTCTTCCTTGGATGTAAGGAAACAGGTTAACGGCCCAAGACCTAGGCCTAGAGGCATCTCCTAGGAGTGAAAGCGTGCCCCCTTACACATCACCATCAAGTTATTCGAGGTGGCCTGGTTTTCCTTGAATAACGGTGATGAGTCGGCCTACATTTAGGGATATCAGCCAGAGATGGTTGTCCTCATTGCTGGTTTGACTACTGAGTTATGATATATTTTTCCACCGTGAAGAGAAATTTAATTTTGGAATTAGGGCTTATCAAAATCTCAAATTGAGTCTTATCTATGAGTAAATTTACCAAACACATTATTTATTATAGTGTAGTTTACTTATCTAAGAAATTTCCTCTCCGCCAACATTCTTTATTAAAATAATAATAAAAAGTGCTAATTAACGTAAAGAAATTTTTTTAATCCAAAAAATACACACAAAAATATTTTAAAAACAATGATAAATAGATAACTCATTGAAATGACTTAAAAATATATATAAATATTAACTAACTTCACCCCTTGCACGCTTGGCAAACGTTATACAATAAATGGTTGCGTAGCTCCGAATGCGTCGGGATCAGAGCCCGGAGCCACTTTTCGATTTGCTCGTGAATGCTCCATTTCTATTCGTTGCCCGCGGCAAAAATTCCGATTATCCAGGGTCTATAAATTCTAGCCAATCGCTGTTGCACTCGAAAAGCTTGGTTATTGTGGGAGAGGCTCTGCAAGAGAAGGTTTCATACGAAATTTTCAGTTAGGTTTGAGATACCATGTGTGGAGACACAGTAGCTTCTAGCATTGGTGAGAGTGAGCCAGTGACTATGGAGAATTTGGCTACTTTGCATGAAGTTGGCGGGGTGGTGCAGGAGGGGGCCTTTGGTCTCAACAGTGCAGAAGAAAACTCTGACAATTCTCAGTATAATGTTAATGACATTCTTGATTTTTTTGAACTAGAACTTTTTGGACCAGACAATGCCGAGGATCCATCGGCGGCCAGGCAGGAATGCACTTCAATAGAAGGTAAGCTCTGAGTTTTTATTATTTGTAGATAAAATTGATATACTAGAAGATTATTTGCAGAAAATGTATAACTCCAATAAATTTACACCGCTCGCATTCTGAAAATAATATTATATAAACTATAGTTAGTTAGAAACAAAGGCAAATAATAATTAGTTGATTTTACATATCATTTTGTTTTGTTAGATTCCAAATTTCACAGTGTATTATTGCCAATGCAGAAGAAAACCCTTACAATTCTCACTATAATGGCATTTTTTATTCTTTTGAACGAGAACTTCTTGGACCAGACAATGTCGAGGATCCATCGGCGACCAGGCAGGAATGCCCTTCAATTGAAGGTAAGCTCTGAGTTTTTATTAGTTGTAGACGAATTTTATATACTGGAATATTATTTGCAGGAAATGTAGAACTCAGTTTTCAGTAAATTTACACCACTCACATTTAATAATGAGTTTCTTTTACATATGACTTTGTTTTGTTTGATTTCAAATTTTACATAGTGTATTATTATTTCAAAATATACACTGCTTGGATTGGTATACAATATTGTGTTCACATTCGATGATATAATTTACTTAGATGTTGATTACTACTTAGTCACTTATAGGTCAAATTGTGTAATCAACTTTTATATATGTTATATTGATTTTTAATACAAATAGTATGAATATACATGTTCATTTATTTTTATTTTTATTTTTAAATTTAATTTAGATGGTTCACATCTGAAAAAAATATTATATAGTTTATTTAGTTCTCTCATATATTGTGTTTGGTCTGATTGCATATTGATCTATGCAAAAAAGAATTATGGGGAAAGAGGACCTAGTTAATGTGTTCACTCGATATGTGACTTATTAATATGTTCAGTGGATATGTGACTGTAATTACTAATTTGGGTTTTGATAGGACTTATTAATATGTTCACGGCAGAGGTGGATCTAATTACTAATTTGGGTTGAGATAGGACCTAGTTAATGTTGTTACCTAAGAGGTGGATCTAATTACTAGGTGGCTCTAATTACTAATTTGTGTGCAGAGAGAGGACCTAATTAATGTGTTCACTAGAGAGGTGACTCTAATTACTAATTTGGGTTGAGATATGACCTATTTAATGTGTTCACAAGAGAGGTGGCTCTAAATACTAATTTGGGTTGAGATAGGACCTAGTTAATGTGTTCACCTGAGAGGTGACTCTAATTACTAATTTTGGTTGAGATATGACCTAGTTAATGTGTTCACCTGAGCTGTGACACTAATTACTAGTTTGGGTTGACATAGGACCTAGTTAAGAGGTGGCTCTAATTACTAATTTGGGTTGAGATATGACCTGGTTAATTTGTTCACCTCAAAGGTGACTCTAATTACTTATTTGGGTTGAGATAAGACCTAGTTAATGTGTTCACTTGAGAGGTAATGTGTTCCCTTGAGAGGTGGCTCTAATTACTAATTTAGGTTGAGATAGGACCTAGTTAATGTGTTCACCCCAAAGGTGGCTCTAATTACTAATTTAGGTTGAGATAGCACCTAGTTAATGTGTTCACATGAGAGGTGACTCTAATTACTAATATTACTAATGTGGGTTGAGATAGGACCTAGTTAATGTGTTCACACAGAAATGATATTAGGGTTGACATAATTTTTAGGAGAATTGTGTTGGTAGTGAAATTGGGAAGTGAATGGTCTTTGGGGTCTTGGTTAAACAGTGATGAGGCGGGCTATTATAGCACTGATCACACGTTCAATTCCCTTCCTCGATCAGGGTGATGTTAATATGTATTAATGAGCTTTTACATATTGCTTATTTTTATTAGATTCCAAATTCTAAATAATCTACTTTTTTTTGTTGGTCAAAAAGCTTCTATTAGGTCATGCCAACATTACAACATGGTTTTCTAGATTTCACTATTCTTTGGGCCTCACTCATTGTGGTCAGCATGGTGATTTTTTCCCAAGTCCTCTATAATATTAGCGATGTGTCGAAGCATAGAGTCCAAGGCACTGAAGGGAGGAGGGAGGTCAACACATCTAGGAGAATGGGTCAGCTCCTCTACCATCCCACATTCTCTCTCCAAATCCTTTTCTCCCCCTCAATGATTTTCCATCTGTCCTTTGGGGCCAACCCCTCTCCACGCACGACCACAGTGTTTGTTCATGATCACACCAATTCCAACCTACTGAAACGTCCCTCTCTTACGTCCATCACTAGGCGTATACCTTGTTTCCACACTAGGCCCTAGTGCCGAGCATGCATAGGTTGACGACATGCACAAACCCTTTAAGACTTTCTTCTTGCAGATCTAACCTTTCAACACACAAATCTGAATTTTTTCTTGCAGATCTAACCTTCCAGCAGTCAAATCATACTTTCTTCTTGTAGATATGACCTTATAGCTCTCAAATTTGACTTTCTTCTTGCTATTGAAACCCCTATAAGGTAGATCTATGACTCGGTTCTTTATCCTTTCCTTCTCCACTTGTGTGTCTAGGCTTTTCCTTTGGCCTCCTATTTACAGTTTTCCTTTAAGTTATTTTTGGAATCCTTGCTCCTTTAAGTTTTTTCCCACTCAAACCTTCAACCATAAATTCAAATAAACAATTAATTGACTCAAGGGTCAAAACCCACAACTTTGGGGAAAAAACCCCAACCACTTGGGTACTTTTCCCAACTAACTTTGGTGGGTTTTCATGACTAGAGAATACCTAGCTACCCAATTTCCAACACTCCCTCTTAATGAGAAAGGTATTTAGAACTCCATGACTTTCCATTCATGCCCATCATTTTCCTCACATGAGGCATGACTTTCCTCGCATGTGCTACCTCGTATTTTATACTTGGCCAAGATTTATTTTTCATGGTGCATGATTGTCCTTGTAGTGCCATGAGTTTTCTCACATGGTTAGTGAATGTCCTTACATGGTTTGAAAACTCCACTCTCTTTTGAACCTGAAGATTCAAACTTGCACTAGGTTGCTGACTTTCCTTTGTAGTCTCCCTTCGAAGCTAGACTCCCCAAACTTCCACTAGGTTGCCGACTTTCCTTTGTAGTCTTCCTTTGAAGCTAGACTCCCCCTGAGCCTACACAACCTACATTGGCCACTTTGAATTCCTTCCTTGAATCCATCCACATGAAGCAAGACAAGCACTTAGAGCAACAACAATATAATCAGAATAAATCAATAAAGTAAACAAATCTAGTGAACCCAACAACCCACCTCCGACTATTAAGTCGAGGAAGACATACACGCTCTACCCCCCTCTGGTTTTAAACATGTGACCTCTCACGAGGAAACACATGCTCTTAACCATTAGGCTCTTTTATCATGGATCATGGCCCTTCAAATCACTAATACATCTAGTATGCATAGTATACAAAAATATAGAGTTACATGTAATCATGAGCTCATTACATGGGTTACATGTAATACCATGGGTCCCAAGTCTTTTATTACATGGGTTACATGTAATACCATGGACTTGGTGACATGTAATACCATAGGTTCGATACCACAGGTCACCAATATATTATAATGGAGAATCTCCAAGCCTTTTAAAGGTATGGTTACATGTACTACCATGGGCTCAATACCATGAGCTAAGGCTTGGTCACATATAATACCATGGGCTCAATACCTTGAGCCAAGTCTTGATTACCCATAATACCATGAGTTCAATACCATAGGTCACTAACACCAAATCTCCCAAACCACGATTATTAGTTTAACAACCTTAAATCTTAAAAAAAAAACAAATCTACCTAACAAACACATATATCCGTACTCTACTTTACAAACGACATTTTCTCAATAACCTATTCTATGGCCTTTTGATAAACTAAAACAGTGATTTTTACAGATTTCATTAAAAACCTGCTAAAATATTTACCCTACAAAATCTTAAATCTTATTATATAAAAAGTTCCGAATTTCATGTTGTGATGCATATTTAATTGTTCATGCACAATCATCTCTTTCTCTTTTATAATGAAAAAATATTTGATCACATCTAAACTGGTTTAATTTCTTCCTTTAAATAAGTTACATTCCACATAAATACTATGGGTCAATACCATGGATTCTCATAAACAAAGAGCTCAAAAACTAACAATAATTTGGCCAAATCAAATTTACCTTATAATTTTAGTTTAAAATTATTTTTATTTTAATATAATGTTTTTTTTATTTTTATTTAAAACATATCTATTTCTTCTTTCTTTCTTTTTTTTGTTATTTGAGTAAATAAAATGTTTACCAGCAACATTCTTCCACATAGGTTGCAGAGATCCGTACAACAATCAATTTTGAGACATTTATATTAAGTTTTAGATTCATTTAGTTTATAATGTGCATCTAAATTTGCTGCTCTTTGCAGGAAGTCTTGCAAGAGCAGACGAGACAGTCCTCAAGAAGAAGCCGAAGAGAGCTGTAAAAAAACACAACCCATACAGAGGTGTAAAAAAACGAAGGGACAGATGGGCTGCACAAGTCAGGGATCCCAGCAAAGGCAAGTATGTTTGGATTGGTACCTTTGATTCACCATTAGAAGCTGCGAGAGCATATGATGCAGCTGCTAGCAGGCTTAGAGGGAAGAAAGCCAAACTCAATTTTTCTGATGAGTCACCTCCCAAAAAGAGTAAGAAGACATGTAAATTCACACAATATCTAGAACGTTATAAGACATGTAAGAGTTATAAGACATGTAAATGCGCACAATATCTAAAAAGTTTAACACTTTCCAAAAAGAGTGGAAGACATGTAAATGCCCACAATGGCTCTGAGGGCATCGAGACTACTGTTGTGGCCGATTGTGGCTCTCTGAGGGCATCAAGAATACTATTATGGGAGTTCTCCCTTAAATTTTTAAATCAGAGAACTCATCTTCTGTAGTCACACTATCACTATTATTTTATCTTTCTCTGATGCTACTACTGATTTTTTTTCCTCATGCATGCGATCTCTTCTTCAAGGTTTCTAAGCCTGGAATTTGTTTCAACATATTAGATTTCAAATTGGATGCTCGGCCATGACTGAATTCTATTTCAATAAAAAGCCCAGAGAAGAATCTCTGTCCTCATGCTTTATGCTTCCACTTTTGCTTAATGGGTAGGGCATATCATGTGGAGATGGTTTCTCGTTGTTGCTGACGTTTTTTCTCTAGTGGGTTTGAGTTAGAAAATATCAGATTTTGGATGTTGGATTTCTTGTAAGGTTGGCAATCCTAAAATTCGCATGAATTTACCTTTATCATATTTTTTATATTGGCTTGGTATATTGGATTTCTTACTTGGTATATTCGCAAGAAAACTTTGTGCCTAGAGTAAATAAAATTCCGGCAGTCTTTCCTTTCACGGTTACTCTATCTGGTAGTTTTTCAACCCTGTAATCGACAACACACTAAAATTTATTAAATTGATATTTCACCTCGCTGAAACTACAACACCAAGCGTTTCGTTTAGAAAGTGAAAGAGGGAATTTTGAATTATAATGAAGGATTTCTTTATGGCTAGACGCATATATTCATCTGGTAAAGTGAAAGCTAAACAAATTTGATTTATAGGCACATATATTTTCATCCGGTAAACAAATTTTATTTATAGGCACATAGAATAGTGTTGTAGGTTAGTATTCAAATCTGGGCTTAATTTTTGCAGTGATTTGATAAGCCTCTGAGCTATGCCACCACCATAGCTCACCACATCCACAGCCTTTGGTAACCAAATGTAATCTCTTTAAATCTGAGTTCTCCCTTAATTTATCAGAGAACTCATCTTCTGCAGTCACACTGTCACTATTATATTCTCTTTCTCTGATGCTACCATTGATTTTTTTCCTCATCCATGCGATCTCTTCTTCATGATTTCTGAATTTGTTTCTCATTGGATGCTTGGCCAATGACTGAATTCTGTTTCTCATTCTTTCTGCTTTCACTTTTGCGTAATGGGTAAGGCATATTATGTGGAGATGGTTTCTAGGTGCTACTGCTTCTTGGTGGCAGCCTGGTGATCTCAGGAGTGGGTGTACGGTTTGCTTGGCAAGTGAAAATACAACTCCCCATTCACCTATACCATCCAACTTCCCATTGATGTATGTACAGATATTTATGGGCCTCAAAATCACCTATACCATCCAACGGCTTATTAGCATCTGGACCGACACAGCAGCCCTGAGTCTGGTCAGAAATTTCCTTCAAACACTTTACTGGAAGACTGTTGAAGTTGAGTGTATATATAGTGTATTAGTGGAAGACTGTTGAAATTTCCCCGAACACTTTCCATTGTTCCATTGTTTTTTTCCAGCATGAAAAATACATCGGATGTATATAGGTGTGTATTAGGGCATATATCTATAAAAAAAACAGTGAGCTCAAACAAAAATATACATCTTACATCATTTTATGGAACTAAGTTAAAAACAGAAATTCATCACAGTTTCTTTTACAGAAAACAGTCTTTGTCTACTAAATATTACAAGACAAAATTCGAACCACCTAATGGTGCTTTCCATCCTTCCTTATCCATTAAATTTTGAAGACATTCGTCTTAACTAAATTTTACCTTTCCCACAGCTCCAGCTCCATTTCAGTTATAGAGCTTGTTACCCTGGCATTGTTACCAAATTGTTCATGTTCAGCTCTCTTAGCAGTGGCAATAGTCTCCACAAATTCATATCAGCAGTCACTGCAAACCATCTCAGATTTTGCTTCATGAGTTTCCAGGGAAATTTATTTGTCACCCCGATAACAACAATACACCACGGCTTCTTCATTGTTTTCAAGGTCCAGAGCGTAGATGTTTTGGTTTCCTTCGTCGGCCATGTCAATACTTTCATGTCAGCAAAATCTCATTTCCTCTCGTTACTCCCACTTCTCTAATATGTTCTTTTTGCCTTTAGAGAAATCCTAGAATTGATCAAGTTGCATGTAATGCTTTTTTTGAAAAAAAAAATTTCCAATTCTTTCTTTTTTTTCATATTTTTTTTTAATGATATATGCTTTTTTTTTTTTTTCAAAGAAAAATTAGGGAGAAAATAATTCTCTCCTTTTCTTTGTGATAAGGACGAGCTGATTTTTTTCCATATGAGCTCCAATGTGTCCTTGTAATCTGAAGTATGTTGTCTTTTATTCCCGGATTGTCTGTGACCCTAATCTCGAATCTGGCTGAGCTGTATTTTTATGATATATGCTATTCATATATTCTCAAAAATATTTTTACAATTAGTTTTTGTACATTCTGTTTTTCTCTCTTGGTTTTCAAATCTAGATTAAGCCTTTAAAATCCAAATAAAGAATGTTTTCCATAATATCTTTCACACTTAATTTTTGCTCTTTCTATAATTTGCTATTTTATATATAAAATGTTTTTAGACTTTATTTCATTAAAAATATATTTTTTTTTCCATAATTAGGTTGCCCATTTTTATATGGACAAAAATTTTGGGCAGCATTTATATCTTTAAGTGATAAACCTCAATTCCAATTCCATGCATCATACCAAAACTGATTTAAGCGTCAATCACCTATGGCCCATATGATTTTCTTTATTATTGAATTTCTTTTGACATTACTAAAGCCTTATAAGAAAATATTTTTTTTAAGAATGCCCTCCCTACTTTCATTTCTTAAGTATTTTGATCTCAACATTATGTTTCAAAGAAATTTATATTAAGTGTTTTGTTAGTCAATTGTATACTTCTCATACATGTCCCTCATATCCATTTTGTTTGTGTAACTTATTTTTAGGAAATAATTGTTATTTCAGTTCATTATTTGTGTATTTAAATGAAGAAATCTAAATATATGTTTTAAACGTTCATATCTATTTTGTTTGTGTAACTTTTTTAGGAAATAAATGTTATTTAATTTCATTATTTGTATATTTAAATGGAGAAATCTAAATATATATTTTAAACTTTTATTTTGGATTTTAATAGGTTAAATTAGGTAGATATAAGTTATGTAGTGAAATATCAATTAATATTCTATCATTTATTGGGATAAAATATTCTTCTTACAAGTGGTGGGAAATAGTAAATTGGTCATCAAGGGTGGTAGAAATTTTACTATTAGTAGAAAAATAATTTTGGGAAAAGTTGCTATATTTGGTAGAATTTTATTTTACATATTAAATTTAGTGGGTAGATGTTCTAAATGCTTAGATATATTTCTTCATTTTATAATCTAATTCAAAGGGAAAACATATATAGATTTTAGGTTAAGAAAGGTGGCATATCAAGTCAAATCTTTGTCTTTTTTTTTGGCTCAAGGATGGATGAAAACTCATTCTCCCTTCAAAATTAATCAAATTTGGTTCGAAGGTCTTTTTTGAATCTAGTCAAAGACAATTGGAAAATCTTTCAAGTTACCCCACTAAAACCTACTAGTTGATAATTCGATGAAACATTAAAATTTATTAAGGTAAGGTGGTAGTTTGGACAATTGAAAGGTACAAGAGTAGGGGCATGCTACTTAAGGAGATTAAGGTAGATATCAAATGAATCTTTAAGGTCAATGTCCTTGGGTTCTTCAATGATGAGGAATTGACAATAGTAGAGGAACGTGAAGGTAGAAAGAAGAACGAATTTGTGCATGATTATGGAGTTGACAACATGGTGAATAATAGAGAAATTTTTAACAAATATGAAATCTATAGGAAAAATTATAATACCATATGGGACATGAGGAATGGTGAAATTATTAATTATAAGGACTCATTAGAGTCAAACATACAACATTTTAGTTCCGTTTACAAGGAACCTAAACTTGAAAACACTACTAAAACTATAAAAATGGCTTCGTAATTTGCATAATTGGTTGCATAGGAGGACAATCAAGAAATTTATGCAGAGATATAAAAAGATGAGGTCTTGTCAATTTTATCTTCATTTTAAAAATATAATATCTAATGGGTACATGGATGGACCATTGAGTTTTGTTTGGGGGTTTTTGATTTGTTGAGAGATGACCTTCTCAAGGTTATCAAGGAGGTGAGATTGATAGGTATTGTTTTAAGGTTCTTTATTTCATCATTTATTATTCTCATCCACAAAAGCGATACTAAAATCATATGAAGATTTAGGCATATTTCTTTGTGCAACTTTATTTATATAGTGTCATTTCAAAAGTTTTAACTAGGAGGTTAAAAAATGTACTTTCCAAGGTAATCTCACTAAATAAATATGATTTTATGAAAGGGATATAGATTCATTTCATAATTGGTTCTACTCAAAAGGAGTTATATACTATTAGAATAAAAAATATGTCTTGTATGGTTGTAAACTAAACATGTCTAGAGCTTATGTTAGGACATGTTGGTTATCTATGAGGTGATTGTTGACTCATATGGGGGTTTTCCTTCATGTGATGAATTGAATTATGGGATGTGAGACGTTTGTTTCTTTTTTTATTATGATAAATGAGGTGGCATCTTCCTTTTGTAAAATGAAAGGTTTGAGACAATGTTGTCCCCTGTCCTAGTGTTTATTCTTGTTGTTTGTAAAGGTCCATTGTGTAGGCTAGGATAAGCAAATCCCTACAAGGATTTTGTGTGAGCAGTTATTAATCTCTTACTCATTTACTCCTTGTGCATGGTGTACTACTTTTGTTCAAATGTATAAAGGCATAAGGTAGGAAAATACATAAAATTATGCAATCATATTATAAGGTTATAAGAATGGAAGTAAATTATTTGAAATTTGTTTTAAGTGAAGTAGATGAACAATTAAAAGCTTTATTTCTATTAATAAACTTGAAGTTACAAGATGGGTTCAAGTACCTTGGATTTACTATTAAATATAATGTATATGGAGAAAATAATTGAACCTAATTACTAAGTAAGATTGAAAAGAGAATTCATCTTTGATCTAATAATTAACTTTTTAAGGGAGACAAATTAACTCTAGTAAAGTCTTTATGATGTTGCCTAAGCAGCAAAAACCCACATTCTCCATGTAAAAATGCATGTCACATTCATTCCCATAATTTTCCATCTCATACTCGGAAATTTATTCTGTTCATTAAGGTTTCATACCCTTTTAAACAAACCCATGTTAATATTATAAGCAGAAGTTTCTTATTTAATCTTCTTGAGAAGATTTCCTCACTTTTAAACCAAGGTTATAAAACCCAACAATAATAGCTTCATATGCGGAAACTGTCCCTTTTTATGATATTGTGATTATAAACCATAATTAAAAAACCCATTCATTTAACTTCCGACTATACGAAACCAAGTTTGGATAAATATATCAAAGTCCCAAAATATATTAACCTTGGCCCAAAATTAATTCAAACACACATGTTTGCGCATGTCTTACCTTATCCAAAGTCTTATTGCCCCTATGATGAATTCTTTCTCCGTTCACTTCTATTATAATAGAGATACAATAGAAATTAATATATCTTTATGGACCATGCCACAATACTTAAATATCCTTGCCGAATCTCATTTAGACTAAAATTTATGTTATAAAGTTAACATAAACTTTTATAACTTACCATTTCCGCTAATTCAACAACCACACACATGTCGAGGCTCGTCATATATGGCCCACACTTTATTTCAACACTCCATATCATCCAACGGCCGACACTTCATCGTGCTCCAATTTAACAATTCAACGGTTATCGCATAGAATTAAACCCAACAACTTAAAATTTCAAACTCACGCGAAATAAGTGGTTTTCTTGTGCTACGTGTCAACTCCTAAATGCTATCGCGTTCAATCAAGAAAAAACCATTTACCATCTAAAAGCTACGTGAAAACCACTTATTGGTTTTTCAAAACCGCCTTCACTGTTCCGTCTCAGCCATACTCATGGTTCCATACTCCTGGTTTCGCTATAACTCCACACAAATGCAATTCATTTGCTTTGAAATTCCACTTTCTCTTCACTGATTAATAATTCTCTGCTTCTCTGTGTTGAATACTCTTTCGTATAACTCCCTCTTGAGCTTTCTGTGTAGTTTAATGCACCTATCTCTCCAGTTCCATGCTAGAATATCGAGTTTCAAACAATATGTCAATGTGATATAAAAAATCAAACATTTCTTCATATCAAATGCAATTAAACCCTTGTTCCTCTTTGTTCCGGTCCTGATCTACATTCACTACCTCATCATATGTGCTTATGATACATATGGTCAATGTATCCAAAATACCCAATTGGAAGAGATCATTTTCTTTCCTGTGTCATCGATCCTTTCAGTGATCGATGACTGAATTTAACAAAACGCAAACTCATCTTCTCAAAAACATAAGTAAACCTTTTATGTACTTCACCTCAGTCATAATATTGACATTAACCCTATCTTGACAATTACATCAGACTTTTTAATGATATGCAGAAACACCATTCAAACCCTATGCATACATGTACTATGCCAAACTCTGATTGATAACATGAAATTATGAATTCATTCTCTACACACAATTACACACTTAGGATCAAATTTTCTCTGTATATAAAAAAACAAACAATTACAGATATTTTCTCTCTGGCTTGATATTCTGATCAATGGCCTTTCTGTCTAATTTTCTCGTAGGCTTACAACAAAAAACCACTGTCTGTATAAAACCTAAATCTCTACCTCTATTGTCTTCTTCTGCCTTGAGGCTTTACAATTTATATAAAATATCATGAACCAATTTAGGTTCAGATCCTTCATTATCTCAACAAAATCGTCCAAATCCTCTAAGTCCTAAAATCTATCCTTTATCCCTAAAAATCCTTTCAAACTCGCAAAATCATGGAACCAATTCTACTTTACGAATCACAATTAAATCTCATTTCCTATGGAATCTCAACTATCCTACTTCCCCCATGTTCTCCAATCATTCGGGAACATTTACAAATTTTTCTCAATATTTAATCAATTCCTATTCTAAATGTCACTCAAAAACATTAATAATAACATAAGAAACCAATATTCTTTTGAGAACACAAGACCCCTATGTCTATTAAAATACAAAGGATTTTCTGAGCCTAATGCTCCTGCATCAAATTCCCAAGGTTAAAAATAATCATGATCTCTTGATCATGCGCTTTTAATCTTTGTCTTCGTGGATCGCATAATTTGTTCTGTAATTTATCATCTATTTATGTTTTTGTTTGTTGCTTTTCTCCAGGTCTCCACACTTTATGCTGCTTTGCTCCACTGGTTGTACTTTCACAGTCTGTTACTGTCTTCCTTTTGCTGCTTTTGCTTCTTTTCTTTCTTGTTGATGTCTTCTTCTGAGACGCTTTCATCATTATCCTTCTTATCAATTAAATTTCTATGTCCAATAAATCTTCTATCTACTGATTACCTTCATCTCTTGATTGCTGAATTTTCATTCTTATTGCCACTCTATCATCCTTACCCGCTTGATTTCTGCAATTACTAACTTGTTCTAGATTGTCCCTTATGACAATTTCTTTGTCTTTTCCCTTTAGCAATTCATTCGAGTGATACATAGACTGCGCTTTACTGCTATCTTCATTTCTTTGCTTTAATTTGTTTTTGTTGTCCTTTGACTTTTAAATCTCCACATTCTGCATTTCCCAATATGAAATTGAGATTTCTCTCCCTGTATTGAATCGTGATTCTATAGCATAATTTCCAGCAATTTAATTTCTTTATTCCATGGATTAAATATTTCCACAGAATTATGTTCCTTCTCCTTTACTTGACTGTCCAATTGTGTCAAATTTTCTCCAGCATCTGCAACAAAACTTGCATTCACAAAATAATTATCAAAATAAAAACATTAACGCCTCAGTGCCTTTATTTCCTGTGGCAACATTTCAGTATGCTGCTTTTAATTATCTTCCTTTATCAGCACATCGGTATGCTGATTCAAACTTCCCAAAGAATTCTCCGAAGAACTCTCTAAACTGTCAACAATTCTTTCTTCCACATCATCTACGTCCATGATATTCCTCTGTTCTTGTCCACTTTAGTGAACTCTGTCTTCTGCAATCCCCCTGTCATACTCTGAGTTTTCCAGCAAATATTCTAGCAATGCAAAAAAAATTTTGAATTCCTTAAGTACTTCATCATCACTGACAATCCCTGCATTTATACATAAATTTTTAGTTTGTAAATCACAAAGTTCAACAGTCTCAACTGTCCCTTCACATATTAGTGCTTCATTCTGAATCTCCTCTCCTTCTACTACAAGAAATTCTTCATGTGTTGCAACAGCTTCAAATGTAAATGCATCACTGCTTTCCTCATTCAAGAGACATTATTTATCATTCTTTAATTCAGAGTATTTATCTTCTGAAAGATACTCTCCCATACTTTTTACAGCTTCACAAGATTTCTCATCTTCTGCAAAATGTGTAATCACATCAAAATCATTAGTTACAAAAACACAAGACTTTACATCCTCCAACTGATCTGAACTTGCCCAACAACTTAGGCAATCATCAATAATTCCCTCTTCAGCAAGGTAAACTTCTTGTTGTCTTAAATCTTCACAATGATTAATAAGATCTTTCATAGATCTCCATTCTTCATCTTTACCCATAACTTCACTTTGTTCTGCTTCACAAATGGAAACTTCCATTTTTAACTCAGCTTCTCTGAGTTCTTCACATCCTAATTGTACACTCATCACTTTTTCAAGCTTTCTTAGCTTTTATGCTAACTGCATATTCATTTGTTGTTCTCTCTTCTGTTGTAGCCCCTGCCACTTCACTTTCTTCTTCATTAGCCAACCAAGTCTCTGGTTTTCTTCTATCATCATTTTCAATTTATTAAATTGTTCTCTTATCTTAGCTAACTCTTTGTCATATTTTTCATCAATCAACTGCTTCCTTATGCCATTTTCCTTGGCATCTTCTTTCTCCTTTCTTCTGTTGTGGTCTCTCTTAGAACCACTGCTATCTCTTCTATGACTATCAGTAGTCATCTTATTCTCCATTTATATCTTCATGAGTTCCTCACTCATTCACCATGAGCTGTACTAAAGCCTATGCAATAACAAGTCGTCCTTATTACAACTTACCCCACCAATCCTTTCCTCTGGATTTGGTCTTTTGGCAAGCGTTAGTTCTCTATCTTCTGGAATCTCTTGAGCATTCCTCTCCGCTCCTTCAAGGATTTAACTCATATGCACCTTTTAAGAACATAATTTTCCTTTTTATCCAAGATTTGTTGGAATTCTTCAAGGTCCTGCCACATTCTTCTTCCACTTAGAATCCTTTAGTGGACTCCTTCGTCACTGCTCTTAAAGATGTGATATTCTTTTGCTGATATTTCCTTCAACTTTCTGCAACCTGAATTTTACAAACATAATCTTCAAACTAGAGTTAAAATAACACTTATCAACTCACCTTCAAGATCTCTGTGTGATCTTCTTTCACCTCTCATCTACATTGTATCTCTATGTGCTGCTATCTATCATATTCAAAGTCTGATCTCTTTTATTTTCTCCATCACACATGAATTCGTTCTAATTCCAATTTAATTAAAATAAACTTGAACCTTCAAAAGAGTTATTTCCTGCTCTGATACCAAAAATAATGTTGCCGAAGCAGCAAAAACGCATATTCTCCATGTAAAAATGCATGTCACATTCATTCCCAGAATTTTCCATCTCATACTCAAAAATTTATTGTGTTCATTAAGGTTTCATACCCTTTTAAGCAATCCCAAATTAATCTTATAAGCGGAAGTTTCTTATTTAATATTCCTGAGAAGATTTCCTCACTTTTAACACAAGGTTATAAAACCCAACAATAATAGCTTCATATGCAGAAACTGTCCCTTTTTATGATATTGTGATTATAAACCATAATTAAAAAACCCATTCATTTAACTTCCAACTATATGAAACCAACTTTGGATAAATAAATCAAAGTCCCAACATATATTAACCTTGGCCCACAATTAATTCAAACACACATGTTTCCGCATGTCTTACCTTCTCCAAAGTCTTATTGCCCCTATTAGACTCCTATACCAATTGGTGTCATATTTCATGATTGACTTGATGTACTATGTAATATGTTCATATATTTTCTTGTTGTAAAGGTTTTCCATATTCTCAAAAAATAAATAAAAAATAAAAAAATGTAAAGAGGGTATACTCTAAAAGAAAAATCAAAGGGTGAAAAGAATAAAAATGGCCCAAAAAAGTAAAAGAAAATGAACCCCAACAAAATAAAGGCCAAGGAAAGTGTGCAAGTCTAAATGCCACTACTTTTTGCTCTGATGTAATAAATAAATTTTGTGCAACTTGTATCTTATGCCGCAATTTATGAATAGTCAAACAGTTTAAGCTTGGCTAGTTCATATTTCAATTTTATGTTTTAGAGATAGAGAATAAAATCTGACCAAACTGTTTAATCTTGGCAGATAGGTAGAGTAAATAAAAATAGCTCAATAGCTTAATTTGAGCCCTTGGATGTAATAAGGTTAGAATTAGATAGATTTCCATATGTAAAAGAAAAAGTGTGATAAGGGTTTGTCAGTTTAATTTCACCCTAATAAATAAGAAAAAATGGTAGGGTAAAGTAGGTAGGGTAGGTAGATGTTGTCGCAGAATTAAATATGATGGATAATGACTCCAAATGTGTTAAATATTTACTTTCATCACAAGTACAAAGGCAGAAAATACACTGGAAGAATTGCAAGTAAGGCAAAGTCAAATTATTAACTTCCCTTCTCATTTTTCCCTAAAATTTCACTAATTTCCCCTAAGTACTAAGGCATTTGAAAATTGGAGGGGCTCAAGGCATTTCCTTGACTTTGGAGGGACCGGACCCTCAGCCCAATAATTGGAAAAACCTAAGTACTTAAAATCATTCATCATGACATTCATTCACCTCTAAGAAATCTTTTCCGAAGTAAAATCCCATTTTACTTAGGAAAATTATGCAATATTTCACAAAAACCCTATTCATGCAAGCATAAGTTAAATACATTACTTTAATGTTTTACACATAGCGCTTTAGTTCATTTTTTCGTATTAATTTCTAATTTTATTATTTAAATCCCCATATAAAATTTTCCCTTTTTCCCGTATTATTTTAATAAAATCCCCAATAATTAATATCCCGCCCCTTTGATTGAAAAATAACCATATAATTGTGTTAATTGTAATTAATTGGTTGAATTACCGATTAATTAAAAAACCCGCTACCCCACCATATAAAAGGGATTAATTAACCCTCCACGTTAATTAATAACCTAATCTGCTAATCAAATCACCCCCGATACGATTATTTAATATTTAATCACATTAGGCCCACCATTTTAATTCTCCGCCATCTTCCTTTCCCGAGGACCGTCCGATCAACTCATCTCAGATCTACGGTTATCATCCATATCGCTGGCCATTCTCGTCCGAATGATAACGCGCGATGGCCAAGCTGTTTTCTAAACAGTGCCATGCCACGCGTTGTTCATTGTATGGAATCGCTCGCCCTCCACTGAAAACCGCCCTTCCTCAAAAACGGTGCGATGGAAACTTCTTACCGCCTGCCTCCCCTGACAAAACCTACGTACTTTCTGACATCATCAATTAAAATAATAAAAAAACCCGCCAACATATGACTTTGCAAATAAAACAAATGTGCCCGCGTCATTTTCATTATTCTGTGTAACAACCAGAGTCTCATGCAGAAAACGCCAAAACCAACTGTCAAACACCATCAACTGCCACCTTGTTGAGGAAAATTGCAGCCGAGCATTCAGAATTCATCTGCCATAGCTAATACCAGTTCTAATTACTGTTCATTTCCCAGGAAAACAGGTATTTACCTCAATTCCCCTCAAACTCTATAAAATCCTGGTTTTTGTTTTAAATTCCACATGAGAAACTAAAACAGAGTTCAAAATTGATCTTCATTTTATTCCTCAAATCTCCAGAACTGCAATTATATTCCTAAACCTGTGATTGTGCCTGTTTTTCATAAAAAACCCCGAATTCATCTCTGAATCCACAAGAATTAGAAATGGAGATTCATGTGGCTCTGAATGTCACACCCCTCAATGCTCCTCACAGAGATTTAGATTACCTACCTTTAGTAGATAGAAATTTCCAAATTAAAGACCTGGTTCTCAATGAAAATCCCCTTCAAATTTTTTGCTACTGCAAAGATAATTACTTGAAAGTTTCTGACATTTTTTTATTATGGGAATCCAATCTTCCCATGTATCTTCTCCCTTTAGTCCATATTTTCCCTGAGATAATCCATTACTTCCATGCAAATTATGATCCCAATCAAAGAGCAGTTTTGTCCCCAAGTCAAACCGTCCTTTTTCCCATAACTGCTCAGTCTATAAATGAGATGTTGCAATTTCAACCTGGTCAAGCCCTCACTCCCCTGTCCATGGAAGAATTAATTGAGAAATCTGCCAATTTATCTCATGAAGAATTAAATCACCTCTGCCAAACCTTCATGTTGCCAGAACATCAGCCCAAAGGCCCTCCCCCTTATGGTTACACCTTTTTCACTGATGGGGGCAGACTTATTCTGAACATGATATCCTTTATAATGAGCTTCAATACTAGTGAATATGTTGACCAATTGACCCTAGTATTGTTGTCCATTTTCACCCATGGAAAACCCCCTGCTGTCAAGTATGATTTTGCTTCCTACATTGCAGAAAAAATCCATGATCAGTTCATGAGATTAGAGAATGAAAGAGTGTTCAAGTATTCTTCTGTTATTTATCATCTCATGCTTTATTACCAATCAGAAAGTTTCCCTTTCTATTTCAAAAAGCTTGATGCCAAAGGAAATCCTACGTCTGTTATCTTTTGGTTTTCCATTACTCATAGTTCTCATGATTCTCCTTATTCCTACAATGAGTTTATTGACCTTTTTGTACACCCTGCAGCCACCTTGTTGACATGAGTCTCCCCTCCTAGGTTTAATAGTGAAATAAAGAAGATTCTTCAACTCTCAAAGCAATACCAGATAGGTGACTGGTACCTATACCAAAATCACACAGAAATCAGAATATATGGGTGTGAGTTATGCCCATTCAAATTGCCAAAATATGTCCCAATGAGACTATTTGCATTAGAGTATTTCAGGCAGATGATCAATTCAGATATAGTCCATTTTTGTAATGCAAAGACAAAGGCTCAACTCAGGATTAAAAGTCAGCTAGGTCCCTTTGTCTGCAACTCTAGAAATACTGGAAAGGAAGCTGAAAGAATATTAGAAGATTATCTTAAATTACAAAAAAGTTTCTACTAGGTACCTTATGACCCAAATAGCTTTATTTTTGATAGAAGAATGACAAACAAACTATCACCATACATCCATAAAAGAATCCCAGAAATTGAACAGTATGCCAATATGGATGAATGGATGGAAGGGACATTGGTAGGTCAAGTACATATTTCTCTTACTCAGACCAATGTAGCAGAAATATCAATTTTACAAACTCCTCTTAATGTAGAAAAGGGTAAAAAGAGAGATGCTAAAGCAGCCACTCCTGTCAGTGGATCTTCTAGAGAGCCTAATGTTAAAAGACAAAAATTCAATCCTCTTCCAGAAATGGAATATGTTCATGAAATCCCTGATAGTCAAACACAAGAAGAATTGGGTAGTCAGAAAACAGGTTCAATCAGTGGGACATGAAAAGTTCCTAAAAATCCCTTAAACATTGGTATCGCACTTTCTATACATCTTTGGCGGCCCTGGCACCTAGTACCTTCTCATGGAACTATACCGAACGTTTTTTTGTGTTATGAAAGGACTCCGTAAAATTCAAAAGGTGAAAGTAAAGATGTATGAATTTTATACCTAGAAGATTCTAGATGGAATTTTCGGGAATGGATACGCTTTGAGAAGGTTCATGCATCCCTCACTTGATGGAGCTAACCCCTTGATGTAAGGAGCTAATCCCTTTGAAGGAGGATTCTATCCCTTCATATTTGGAACAAGAAACCTCCTCTTTTCCACTATAAAAAGAGGCCTTGGGTAGCCTTAAAGGGAGTTCAAGCTTAAGATATTTGAAGTTAAATGATGTTGAGATTCAGACTCAGTTAACTAAGACTTTCTGTGAGGTTAAATCACTCATCTCTATCTGTCTTGGTTCAAAGAGTGCAATGCTTGTCAAATTAGAAGAGATTCCTGCTTCGGACCCCAGGAGGACCTGCACAACATCAAGGCACATGTTGTAAAGGTTTTCTTTATTTGAAGTTAATACAAATATACTCATTTCTCTCATTAAACTGTCTATTCATGGTTTATTTCATAAATTCCTTGATCATTATGATGAGTATGGTTTATAATAATGTCTATACAGGTGTTGTGTAATCTTTTTGCTTGTTTGTGACTGCAAATTCACGAGGAACGTTCTTTCAAGTGCATGGGAAGGACTTCAACGAGATCAAGCAAGCACTGGATATAAGGTAGGCCTTACACCTATATAGCATTTTTATGAATCCTGTATGCTTAGAGAGAGATTAGTATAATTGGCTGTTTTTTGCTAGTTATTTTTAGTACTAGAGAGATCGGTCTTGTCCGCAAGACGGATTAATCTACACAACAAAATGGCGACTCCGCTGGGGAAACAACTTGTTGTTTTTGGTTCTCTTTTATTTTTGATTTGAGGAAACATTTTTTCCTGGTTTTTGATTGATACATATCTATCTGGGTAATTTAGATTTTCCCTGTTTTTGAAAATTTAGAAATATTTTAAGTTTTTCTATAATTTTTCTTAGGACCGCACTCTGCCTTACTTTGACAGTGCGGGCAGGTTCGCACTTTCTGTAAAGAATACAGTGCGGGACCGCACCTGTCAATACTGGTTGCCTGCGGACCCTGTAAAAATTTTAGAAAATCTCTAGATTTCTTTTTCTAGTTTATTTTTAGATATTTGGTTTCTGCCCAGACTGATTATTGTTTCCGTCAAGAATTTTTTGTGAATGAACTCCAACAGTGTTGATGTTTTGATGATTTTCTAGAAGATTTTGCAGTTTGGATTATTTTTCCACTTGGTCTTTGTAGCGATTCGAACTCTTGACAATTTGCAGTATCTCAGATTACATTGATCTCTTTTTGTTTTTGAATCCGACCTGATTGCGAAAACATCCTATATTGAGAAATTAAGCCTTTTGTTTCTTTGCAAATCTTCGAAAAAACTTGGTTGAAAGTTTTGAATTTCATTTTTATAAAAACATATTTTGAGTGTTTTTGATCTGTTTGTTATCTGAACGAATAGATTCTTAGTTTGCTGAACAACTAAGGGAAACATTCATAAAAAAAATCTTAAAAGCTTTTACTCAATTTAGATTTTAGATCTCAAGATTAGAGTTTGTAGTTTTGAGTAGTTTTAGTTTTTGTAGCTTTCTTTCGAAAGAAAATTGTTTTGTAGCTTCTAGTTTGGAAAGAAAAAGGATTTTTCTTGTGAGCTTTGATAGTTTATTAAAAAGACAATATTTTCTTTCAATCATTTTTCATGTTTAAAGAAGGAATTAAAAGGATTGCATTCTCTAAACTCTTTCTTTAGATAGCAGTTCATTGAAAGAAAAAGAATTGAATATCATCATAGGTGCATTTTAGTGTTTTTTGGAATTCGAGTCTTCACATCATCCAAAGTTTCATTTCCACACCCATTGACTTAAGAAACAGCTCATAAAAGTAATGCTTAACTAAAATTCATCTAGTAATCTTTTTATTTCTAAGGCTCTTATCACCAATATAGCTTAGGCTAGTATCTTGGAGTAGGGAGTAATTAACTCTCCAAGATAGCTAAAACAAACAAGTAGACAAATCTTGCGGTAGGAAGAATTCTAGTTGTTGCATGTATGCTCTGGGAAGCTTCTCTTAAAGGAGTTAAGCACGAGATCATATCTGAACCAGTGGGGTAATCAATCCTTCCTCATTAGGAACGATAGAAGATATACACGTATTAAAAACGGTAAACCTCGGATAGACCATTGTCGAGGAGCCATGGGTCACTTGTCGGTAAACCTTGGATTATTTCAAGGAACCTTCAAGGGGATTGAGCTTTGTTACTCCGCCCTTGTGTGTGTTTCGGATCGTAGATTGTTCCCCAGGTATATTTGTTTCAGTTGGTAACCTTAGAGGCCATAATATTTAGGATTCTTTCCTAAGGTGACGGTGGAGGAAAGATCCCACTGTACCTGGAACAGACGTCGACTAGACTCACTTGGACTCTCTGGGGGGTTCTCTTCACTCGAGATGGTTTTGTGAAGAAACTTGTGCCAGTCTGTTTCATTAAGCAGGTTGTCGGGGTAACTGTTCCAACCACCCTTTTCGTGTTAAAACTCTACTAAGTTGGATTTCATCACCAACTAGTGATTTTAGTACGGAAAGTTACCTGTTTGTGTGTGGTTTGAACTCTTAGATTTTTTAAGCGAATGATTCAATTGTTTGTTTCTTAGAGACTTTAGGTGTTTTCATTGAAATTTTTATTTGTTTGCGTGTGATTAGATAATTTTTAATCGTGGCGGAATTGCCGAGACAATCCTAGAGAATACAAGGGAAACCCCCTGAATATTCACCAAGTCAACTTGAAGGGCTTCGTGCTCTGGTAGCATCCAGTAGTAGTAGAATTAGATCAACAGAAATTGAAAGTTCATCTATAGTTATACATCCTGATCATCAAATACCTACAACAAAATACATTCAAGAACCGATTTCAGTTTCTGAAGTTACTGAAAGTATTTCTCCTTCTGGTGAATTATCTGACGAACCTAAAATCTCTGAACCTGAAACTGAATCTTCTGTGTTAGAAACATCCTCAGGATTTATCACACCAACTTCTAGCGATCCAGGTTCACCTAGGGTAAGAAATATCATTACAGAAAATCTTCCCTTTGGACTTATTTCTATTGAAGAACTTACTAATCCAGACGAAGACATATCTCTTCCCAACTCCCCTCAATCATTAAATCTTAGGGAGCGTGAATCTATTTTCTACAGCCCCATTCGAACTAATCCTTGGTATCTCTCTTTAACAGACTTTTTAGAGAATCCGGGTCTTTCTTTTTATCCACCTCAAATTCCATTTCATCCTACACCCAGAGGTTATTATCCGTCATCTTTTATGGCTGGAGAGTCATCCATGTTTTTTCAAACGCCTGAATCATTTTTATATGGTGGTCCTTCTGTTCCTTCGGGATATCAGTCTTTGTTTGGTACTTTCTCGGGAGCAACTCCTCAACCTATTGAAAACGTGTTATCATCTGGTCTTGATGGACTTAAAATTGAAACGTCGAACGCAGAACAAATTTTTATGATGTCTGGTAATATTCCCAATCCTCAAGCTCAAGGCATTCAGTTTCCTTCTGGGGGCCAACTTCAGGGAATTCAGTTACCGCCTGGGGGGCAACCTCAGGGTAGTCAGTTACCACCCGGGGCACAACCTCAAGGTAGCTTTTTCCAAGGACAAACTGTGGATTCATATTATTTTTGGGGGCAACCCCAAGGACAGTACATACCTCAAGGGTATCAACCTTCAGGACAGTACATACCTCAGGGACAACCCCAAGCTCAATATGCTCCTCAGGGTCCTCAACAACCCCAGCTTCAGTACGTGCCTCAAGGTTATCAACCTCAAGGGCAGTACCCAATTCAAGGTTACCAACAGCCTTCTGTTCAACCATCTGTTCAAGGAGTCAGAAATTTACCTTTTAATTATCAACCCTACGTTCAACCAGGTTTTGGTCCTTACGTTCAACCTTCTATGGGACAATACCCCGAAACTATGGTGTTGGATCCGTCCCAATATCAACAGCCTTTGCAGCCTAATGTGCAGTTACCTTATCAACCTGGCCAGCCATTGGTTTCTAGTTCAACCCAGCAACCTGTTCAGCCAGCTATTCAAACTCCTACACCTAGTTCAGTTCAGCAGACTGGGCCTAGTACACCTCAAACTCCGCCTCAAACTGCTGCAACTGCTGCAACGTCTGTTCAACCTGTCACACTTGTTTCTGGAGTATCTGTAGCCCCGAGTTCGGCTACCCCCGTATCCGTGCAAATTCCTCAAGTTTCTGTACCTCAGTCTAGACCTTCAGTTCAGACTTCGGTTCAGATGCCTGCAGGACAAACCGGTATGAGTACAGTTGTTACAAGTCAACCTCAATTTACGTATCAACCGTACCAGGGACAGCCGCAATTCGGTCCCTATGTACAGAATCCAAGCTATCAGTATCAACCGTATCCTGGTTATACTTATCAGCAACCTCAGTATGGTCCGGTTCATGTTGGTTTTCCAGGAGGTTACACAATACCTAATGCTAATCCGATTCCTAGTTATCCTGGGTATCCGCCTCCTGGATCTGCCTTGGCTTCTCAAGGTTTTCGTGACCCTAACCATCAATTACCGTTTATCGCAACTTTGGACTTACCTGATTTGACGCGCCTTACAAATGATCCTATTTTTTATTATCAGAACTGGCCGCCAATGCCTCATAATTTGCCCAGTGATATACCAAAATTTGAAGGTAAATCAGGAGAGGATCCATCGAATCATGTTATGACTTATCACCTTTGGTGTGCATCTAATTCAATCATTGATGATTCGATTCGCTTACGTCTTTTCCAAAGAACCCTTATAGGTCTTGCTGCCAAATGGTACATTGAGTTACCACGCAGCTCGTTTCATAATTTTAGTCAGTTAGCAACAGCTTTCTTGACTCATTTTCAGTTTCCTGTCAGATACAACAACGGCACATAATTATTAACTTCGCTAAAACAATCTACGTCCACGTATATTTCTGATCATATTCATGAATGGCGACGTAGAAGACATTTGGTGAAAGTTTATATTCCGGATCAAATTTTGGCAGAATGGTTTGTTAAATCATTGTTACCTAAGATCACTGAGGATGTAGCTAAGGCTGGTGTTGTTACTGAAGAGAAAGTAATTTCTCAAGCTCAGTACCTTGACCTCGTTTATACACAGTCAGGTACTCTACATGAAAAAATCCGAGACCTTCCAAAACAAGGTCAAATAGTTGCAGCTCCTTCAGGGTCTCATGCCGTTGATGGTATGATTGGTACAGTTAATTCTAAAAACAAGAAGAAATCTTCAAATAATTCTTCTCCAATTATAACTTTACCTGATTCCCCGAAAGGAGATTCTTCTCCCGAAGTTTCTGCCGACATTCATGTCGTTGAAACATCTACGACAAAATCAAAATCCGGTGGTAAAAAGAAGGGGAGGAATAAAAACAAAAAGAATTCGAAAGAGAAAACTGATAAAGATGAATCCAATGACGAAAAACATAAACCTCGCTATCCTTGTTTCATTTGTGAACAAGATCATTTCACGAAAGAATGTCCATATCGAGACGAAGTTACGAAATTCGTTAAAGGATCGCAACAACCTGCTGTCTTGAAGGATCCTTTTCCAATTCAAGATAGTAAAATGATTGGTTCTTCCTCGACTACTTTAGAAGAGCCTATTATGATGATGTCTCATGTAAGGATTTCGACGCGATCGCAAGATTATGGTTCTAAGAATCCTGTTGATGGAAAAGAAGCAGAGTCTTCTAATGCGAATACATCAAATACAACTCCTCCTGTTTCCGGTCCGCTACAGATCGAGAAACAAAATCCAGACTTAATAATCAAACCGCCTGCTCAAGGTGTTCTTCGTATATCAGCTTTCAATCCACATGCGAGAGCTGCTCAGAATTACAACATTGTTGAAGACTTAGCTGTTTCTCCTTCAGCAATGTCAGCTTTGGAATTGATGCAATCGTGTCCAGCACACCGTAAATTATTATTGTCTACCATAGGAGCTGTCGATGTTCAGGATTCTAACCTTATAATCTTCGATTTAGAAAATAGTACACCACGCCGTCCTCACCAAATGGCTTTCCAGATTCCAGTGTTAGTAAAAAACAGACCTATTTTTCGGACTGTGATTGATGAGGGGGCTTCAACGTGTATTATGTCGATTCAGTGTTGGAAATCACTTGGATCTCCTACACTTAACCAATCCCCGACAATTCTAAAGGCTTTTGATGGTCGAGGTTTTCAACCTTATGGTATTTTGCAGGATTTACCCATAGGGGTCGAAGGTAAAATCGTTAATCTAGATGTGGAAGTGGTTGATGCCCCTCTAGATTACAACCTTCTTCTGGGTCGTAGTTGGTCCTATGCTATGATTGTTGTTGTCTCTTCGGTCTTTCGGCTCATAAAATTTCCATATCAAGGAAAGATCGTGACAATAGATCAGTTAACTTATTTTTCGTCTGACCCAGCCTCTACAGAAACAATCCAGCATGTTGGTAAAACGGCTATCCCTTATAAGGATGTTGGAGTAGGTTTGATTAAAGATTCTGGTTTACTAGGAACTTTTTCCTTTCCTCCTCCTAACGTATCGCCTTCTACTGCAAGTATTCATATGATTTCATCAGACACTGTTATGTTTGATGATCCTTGGATTATTCCTTCAGAATCCGAGATAGATTCATTTGATGGCGTGATGCCTTTGAGTCCATTTGAAATTGCATACCAGGCTGTACAGTCTTTTTCCGACCCCTCTTCAACCGAAATTGATCCAATGAATGGGATCCAAGAGGAATCACTTTCTATATCTAGTTCAATTACAACGACATTTCCTGAAATTGTTCATACAGATGAGCAAATTCGTGAGTTTTTGTCTGTTGATGATTTACCATGGGAATATCTACATCACCGATCTTCATTTTTACTTGAATTAGATCATTTTGAAGATTATTTCGCTTCAATTTTTACTATTGAATATGCCAAGGAACCTCAGAATCCATTGCAAAATCCTGATTCTGAGTTAAATTTGGAAAATATATCTAGAACGGTTCCAATTGACATTTCAGTAAAACCTGGAATAATTGAAAATATTCATATAGGTGCTTGTTGTACAGATGAAGAAATTCAGACTTATAAAGGCCTATTTCAAGAATTCCGTGACGTGTTTTCCTGGTCTTATGAAGAAATGCCAGGAATTGATCCATCGATCGTTGTTCATGAAATTAAGACTTACCCGGATGCTAAACCTGTTCGTCAACGATTACGTCAAATTCATCCTAGAAAAGCTGCTGCTATAAAAGCTGAAGTTGAAAAATTACTTCGAGCAGGATTCATTTATCCAATTCCCTTAACGGATTGGGTATCGAATATTGTTCCCGTGACTAAAAAACAAGGAACAATAAGAGTATGTATCGATTATAGGGATATTAATCGAGCGTGTCCAAAAGATAATTATCCAACTCCCTATATCGATCAAATAATCGATGATTGTGTTGGCAGTGAATTGTTTTCCTTCATGGATGGCTTTTCCGGCTACAATCAAATAAACATACTCCCTGCAGATCAACCCAAAACAGCTTTTATTTGTCCATGGGGAACATTTGCTTATTGTAAACTACCTTTTGGAGTAAAGAACGCTAGAGCAACTTTTCAACGGGCTATGTCTTATGCATTTCATGACATTAAGCACATTGTCCAGCCATATCTCGATGATTTACCTGCTCATTCATTACGTAGGGCCGATCATCCCACTCATTTACGAGCAATTTTTATGAGATGTAGGCATTACCGGATAAGGCTGAATCCGCATAAATGTGTTTTCTGCGTAGAATCGGGTCGATTACTGGGATTTGTTGTCTCAAAAATAGGTATTCGCGTCGATCCATCGAAGGTCGAAGCTATTGTTAATTTGCCTCCTCCTTCGACTTTGCGCCAACTCCAAAGTTTGCAGGGGAAAGCAAACTTCTTGCGTAGATTTATTCCTAACTATGCCGAGCTTACAAAGGGTTTTACCCGGTTGTTGAAACAAAACATTCCGTTCTTTTGGGACGAGATCGCCGATCGATCTTTTGATGCACTTAAACACGAGTTGACCCATGCACCGTTATTGCATCCTCCCAACTACAACCAAGATTACATTTTGTACTTCGCTGCTTCTCATTCCACCATTGGGATGGTACTAGTTCAGGAAGATGAATCTCACAATGAACATGTGATTTATTATCTTAGTCGAAATCTGCATCCGACTGAAATCAAATACACACATGTGGAGAAATTGGCCTTGGAAGCTGTTCAAGTTGTCCAACGTTTTAGACATTACATCTTGTTACGTAAAACCACGGTAATTTCTAATTGCAACCCTATGATGTATATTTTGACCAGACAATTGCTAGGGGGCAAATATTCCAAATGGATAGTTATCCTGCAGGAATTTGACTTGGAATTTGAAAAATCCAAGGCAAAGAAATCTTTGGTATTTGCGGAACTGATGTGCGATTTCCCCTCTACTGATACTGAAACAGTGGCAAAAGAGTCCATTGCGGACGAATCTTTGTTTCTTATCAGTACACTTGATCCATGGTATGGGGATATTATTGTTTATCTCCAAACCCAATCTTTTCAGCCTGACATTTCACGAACTCAACGACGGAAAATACGCTTCCAATCCCAACAGTATAATATCATTGGTGATACACTTTATCGACGTGGAGCGGATTCTATTTTCCGACGTTGTCTAACTCATGAAGAAGCTGAAAAGGTGTTAAATGACTGCCATTCTGGAGCATGTGGCGGTCATATGTCTGGGTATGCCACAGCCCAAAAGATATTGCGTGCAGGTTATTTCTGGCCAACGTTGTTCAAAGATTGTATTTATGCGGTTTGGAAATGCCACAACTGTCAAATTTTTGATCGGAAAATGCGTGCGCCACCCGCTCCTCTTCACCCTATAATTGCTGTTGGTCCTTTCGCAAAATGGGGTATCGATTTTATTACATGTAACCCTCACTCGGCCGGGGGGCATGCCTATATTATCTTAGCAGTAGATTATTTTACAAAATGGGCCGAGGCGATGCCTACATTTTCAGCTGACGGCAAGACTGCTGCAACATTCGTATTTAATCACATAATATCTAGGTTCGGTGTTCCCCAAGCTATTATTACGGATCATGGAAGTCACTTTCGGAATGTCATGATGACCGAACTGACAGACCAACTTGGCCTGCGCCATGATAGTTCCACTCCGTATTATCCGCAAGCCAATGGTCTGGTTGAAGCCATTAACAAAGTTTTAGTCACCATGATTAAACGAATCATTGGTATTCACAAGACGAATTGGCATTCCATGTTATTTTCAGTGCTTTGGGCATATCGAACCTCAGTCAAAACATCAACGGGTTTCACTCCTTTTCAACTAGTTTACGGTTTAGAAGCTGTGCTACCCATTGAATGCGAAATACCGTCATTAAAATTAGCCATAGAATTACTTCCAGCTACGTCTGAAGAGGAAAAACGTTTCTTGTACTTGGCCCAATTAGATGAGAATCGGCGAAGTGCTGCAATAGCAAACGAGGCTCATGTTAAAAGGATAAAAGCTCAATATGATAGAAATGTGACCCCTCGAAATTTTTCAGAAGGAGACCTAGTTTTACTTTATGATCAAGCTAACGACAAGCTAGGAGCTGGGAAATTCGTGCCTATGTGGCATGGTCCTTATATTGTTAAACAAAAGTTAGCAAAAGGGGCCTATGAGTTGATAGATTTTGACGGTGTCCCTTTGGATAAACCCAGAAATGGGCTTTATCTAAAGCGATATTATGCTTAATGTGGTGTGGAGATTTTGTTAGTTTAGATTTCTTTACTGCTGGTGTGTTTTAGATTAGAAAAGTGTGCCTAGTTTAGAAGTGTGTTTTTGTCACTATTCCTTCTTATCTGAGTTTTACTCTTGATATTGCAAATGTGGTATGCTTTTGATGACTATTTCAGTGGCTTTTTAATAGAATTTGTGAACCTTTTTGTATCATGAATTTGGAAAGTAATAAGGAACCATAACAAAACATGTGAGAATTGATATGCAAGACTTAGCCACTGATAATGGTTATTTTCTGTACAGGAAAAGGAGAAAACGAGGAATTTCCGTTCCAAAGGAAAGGACAAAGTCGAGATAACTGCTGTCCCTCTGAACGAGAACCGAATGCAAACAAGGCTAAATAGATTACAGCAAATCGGCTCGGAAAAGAAGGAGAAGACACCAGCTCGGCGCCAAAGAAAGGAAAGGATGAAGAATTAACAGTTTGGCGAATCCCTCAGGATCTTCGATCCTGAGGGATCGCTGCTTTATTTATCATGTTACTTGGACATCTCCGCCATCACCTTTATATAAAGGGACAACACTGTTAGCTTGATAGATAGGATACGCTTTTATGTAATTTTCTGTAAAACATCAACTTTGATTATTGAGTCTCGTTGAGAACTGGTTCAATGTATTTTTGACCGATGCATTAATAAAAGCTTGGTGATTATTTCATCTCTGCGTCTGGATTAACTTAAAGCGGTGTATCCTTGGAGGCTAAGGGCCCGGCCCCGAAGGACACTTGCTTCTGTACCATTACGACTTGACTTTTGTGTGGTTTGTTTATCATTGTTATTTGGTAATTTGATATGCTTTATAAGTTCATATTACATGCTTTGTTAAAGATTGAATCATTGAGGTTTTTTACAGATAGAATCGTGTGTTGACTCCGCATCAAGTTATTAATCCTTTCAAGAGTTAATTGCATGTTCTTACTGTTTTGTTACAGAGCTGTTATACTAAACGTTCGTGTTGTGCGCGTTTCTGATTTATCAGTACTGTTCCATAATTCATTAATAGTTATTGCTGTTCCATTAGTGTGATTTGTGTGAATTGCTTTTAGAGTGAAAGAATGTTATTTGATTGCAAAGAATGCATTTGAGTTAATAGATTAAGTTTGGTTACAACCTGCGGGACTTAGTTATTCAATTGCTGTTCCATTTTAGACTTGCTGTTCTATTTCAGAATTGTTGTTCAATCCTTTATTTGCTTTGCTATTCCAT